>KV429077.1:39875-253577 GCA_001632345.1 Daedalea quercina L-15889 | reverse complement strand
TAGCTTTGAGATCTATTGTAAGTCCTCTATTCTATTGGAGTATTTGTTTGCTCCTTTGCAGTTTTGCCTTCAGCTGCGCCACACCACTCCTTGTTCAACAGAGAGGGCCTGTGACGGTGTGTGAGCCTATGGGAAAGGCCGACGGCAATGCGGCAGGTGAAGTTGTGTTGGAATGGTGATGCATGTTGAATGAATGTGGACCAGTGAGCCGACTCACAAGGCGAAATGGCGGGTTACATATATCAATGGCCGGGTAGAGTTCAGACATGAAACTGTGACGTTCCCCAAAATCGAAGTTTCATCGTCGCGCTGGCGAGAGGAGTCGAAGTGGATCCACCAAGATACCAATACATAAAACACCTCCGGGGCACCAGATGGCGTCCTGCACAGCGCACAGTGGAGGCCGCATTGATCATAGGGCCCGGGAGTAGCAGGAGAGAGATGACGCGTTGTTATAGCCAACTTACTACGTCGCATGTACAATTCCTGTCAGATAGAAGTCCAGCAATGTTCCCGCAGCATTCCTATAGCGGTAAGTCATCTGTAGTTCGAGTTGGACTATGGAGCCAGAGTCTATGACATATGAGCATGTACAGCAGTTGCCAACCTTGCTCCGCGAGCACATCTGACACAGGATCTCAAGCGCGTCAATAAATGCACGTGATCGCGAGTAGGCTCCAGCTATAGTATTCGGATGAACACAGCCCATGCAGATGAGCAGTGGACACCCGAACTCTGTTGGACGTACGCGGTCTTCTGCTCCTGCTTATACACGGCCACCGGTGGCTAATATGGAGGACTGGTGATTTCTGCACTGTATACGACCTCCACAGTTTCACTCTTAACGCCCATCTGTCGCATGCAGGCTGTGATACTTGGCACCACCACCCGCAGGCATGCCTAATCAAACTTAAGCTTAAATGCCGGCGCGAGCATGGTACCATCTCCTCTATCAATATCCCTCCGTCCTAAATCGCTGTCTGGCACTCGAAGTCTCGTCTCGAAAGGATGCCCAATCGCCACGGCTACGTTAACGATGAGAAAACCTTTGGATCAACGACAGATAGCTTTCCACCCGCCTTTCTAATTGGCTCCCATACACTCACTCAACCTCTTGTCAGCATCGAGTATGCGAAGGCACACTTGAGCTTATTGGGCGCGTTCAGCTCCCTCAGCAAGCGAGTGGAAACTTGTCTTCCGGAGGACCTCCCTGAAATCGCACAGCATCTTGATTATACCCCGCAGACACCACGTAGATGGACGTGGTTCGTCTGCCTGGCTGCCGAAAGGTGGGTGTCTATGACGGTGCTGGCGTATAGGCAAGTATACTAGCAGCGTGCGGATCTAGGTTTCACCGTTGGGCGAAAGTCGTGACGGCCAATCAAGACGTCGAGTCCTGGGTAATGGCACAGGTACCACCGCTCGACGTGCTCATGATATGGCACGCATACATGCTGAATCCTGCGTACGTCCGCATGTGCGCTGGTATCCTCACTTTCCCCAGTTAATCCAACTGCCGTAGATGGTACGCGGAGGACTGTCTACGTCTCCCGGTACTGCAGACCCTCCATACCCTGAATGACAGATTGATACCTGCAGTGGTGAGCTTGTGGACGCATATCGCTGATCGAGTGTTTCTCCATCCATGTGGCCTGAACGCGACCTTCAGATTGTTATGGGCGACCCTGTACGGTACCAGCCATCAGAAGAGCGCAAGCGCACCTGGCTCGCAGAGACAGGCACACCCTTCGACCCGATAGAGGCTCTCAAACACCTCCCGCACCATGACGTTATATGCCCAAAGTGCGAGAAGCCCAATGCCGCACGTATGAGGCCATTCACGGTGTCGCTTAAGTTCGGGAACTAACGAGTCTGCTCACATTATAGCATACCTGACCTCAGAGGGCACCGGCTATGCACAACAGGGCTTCAAGCTGACATGTTCCCGCTGCTCCCTTACGATTGACAAGTCTGCGTTGGCGATGGATAAACTCGCCCAGGATCTGGTCAAGGACCACAACAGTGACAAGGCGAAGCTAGATGCCTATCTCCCGTACGCGTGGCCTTCCAAGTGCTCACTCAGAGTAAGATCTCTAACACGAATGAACTGCTTGGTTCAGCGGTACACTGCGCAGCCCAACAGATCAGGTTTATACCAAACGCGCGACGACAATCAAGGAGCGGATCATCCAGTCGGATCACAAGTTCCGCCGGTCCAAAGAGGTGCATCTACCGCTCGGCTGCAGCTGAACGGGCTCTGCATGTGTCCGTCTAACGCGAATGCTCATCATATCTTGACGCAGGCTTCGCAAGAAGACTGGAAACGCAAGATCAAGGAGGACTTCGGCTACTCCATCGCTAACGTCCACATCTTCCTGCGCTCGATCGCAGGTCCGCGACATCTGGGCTTGCTTCAGCGCATGTGCGTCCCTCAATCGGTGATCCTCACCGGCGTCCACTGTACTTAACCCTTGCCGCTCTTTTGCAGGCTGGATAGGGTCCTGAGTGCGTACACGGACGACAGCCCCTTCTCCATCGACCTCGTCGGCGCGGTACATGCTCCAGCGTTTCAGTGTGACAGGGCTTCTCTCATGCTTCGGCGGATCTAGGTCATTCGGCAAGGCTCCTTCACCTCCAAGATGCACGCGTTCGGGTGGACGGCCCCAGGGTACTTCGACAAGGCGATCGACGAGATTGTTCTCGCCCACGCAATCACGCGCTACCATGCGTGAGTCGTCCCTCATCTTCACACTGACAGACTGATTTGAACCGGGTCTGTTTTTAGCTTCCTTGATTTGATGGCCCCGTCACCGGCCTCGTTCTTCGTACCGACCCTGGACATTGACCTCGTGTGGCACACTCACCAGCTGACGGCCGGTCGGTATGCAGACGATTGCATGAAGTTCGTTGAGCGATACATAGACCAGTGCGTGTTGTTGATTCGAGTTCACCGCGATTTCAGGAATTGACTGGCCATCATGGCAGCGATGATAAAGTCGAAGAGAACCACTTAGCAAATGCATTCGATATCACTTGTAAGGTTTGGCAGGTAAGTACACGCCCGAGATCCGTCGATCCGTCATTGAAAACCTCATCGCGCCTCGCAGCAACGATTCAAAGTCCCTTACAGTTACTGCGGCTGCCCCCTTCCTGGCGATACCATCGGTGACAAGCTCCAGCGCCTCACGCGCAAGCTCGTCGCCTCCAAGGAACAGGGCTCGAGCCTCCGTCCGCCCGCACACCCGGACATCCCACCCGCGACGCACGCGAGCGAGCACAACGCCGTCCAGGCGCTCCGGAACGGCGCGCTCAGCAGCAGGCAGACGGCGAAGCTCCACCACCAGCGACGCCAGCGGCAGAAGAAGACGCAGGAGCGCCGCGAGCGCGACGCCCGGCGCGTGCGCAGGGGCGAGCTCGACCCAGAGCAGTACAGGCTCGGCGAGATGCACTACCCTGCGTTCCTGACCCCGGTGCCGTTCCCGCAGCTTGGTCTCCCCCTCGGTGGGTGCGTACCGGTGAACCAGACTACATGTGCCTCTGCGGTGAGTCGCTCTGTGATGTACTCCGTGGGACGCGTTTTCTGACCCAAGGCAACCCGGACGTTTCATAGCCTGGAGGGAGTTGTTCCGCTGGAGGATGCGCGTCCTGGGGTAGCGCATGCGGCGGCGGCGGCGGCGGCGGGGGAGGTGGTTGTGGGAGTGCTTCGGTATGTGGCGGCTCGGGTGGCGGCTCCGCGTGTGGCGGCGGCGGGGGAGGTTGCGGTGGAGGCGGCGGTGGCTGTGGTGGCGGTGGCGGCGGTGGGGGGTCGGGTTGCGGTGGATGCTAGGTATGATATACGTGACGTATATCTTGTGCAGCGCAGCATTGAATAGCTTGTACGCGACCATTCTTTTCGTGTTATAGTACCATGTATTGGCGTGCGATCTCGCCGGAGTATCTCCAAATGCTTATATCTATCACCGGATGAGGGCCTCTCGACGGGAGCGGTCAAATGTCAGCGCTATCAATTCCTGCACGCTCATGTATGTGTTGTCTCCACCGCCTTTACGGGCGTCATGAACTTAAGAGTATGGATGGAGCATCCAGACTGTGACTCCAATCTGTCTAACGCCGTGTCAGTGACTATCGAGCGTAGGATGCCCAGTCTGGATGTGATCGGGGAGTATCTGCCGAGACACGAGTGATCATCTGTTACTCTTCAAGCACATGAGATGCCATTGCTTGCCTATCCTCAGACATCACGATAGAGAAGTCAAACAGAAACACTACACAGTATGTTTAATCAACCAATGGCTGACCACTAAAACTTGAATGCACTGGCTAATAGTACAATGGAAGTATGCATCGATCGTAAAAGCAAAGACAGCATTCAAAGCCAAATAGAGGGAGAGCAAGATTCGCAGAGCACACGAAAAGCACAACGCACAAGTACAACCCGAATCAATCACCTCACGACTGCCGAGGACGCAAGGACGTTCCCCGCGTGCCTCGACACGCACGCGGGGAGCCAGCCTTGTACCCTCAGAGCGCCAGCCTCTTCATGCCGTCCGCGAGCGAGCCGACGTACTTCTGGATGGTGCTGTTGAACTTGTGCACGCCGCAGCTGCCGCTCTCCACGTGCTGGCACAGGGCACTGAGCGTGCGGAACTCTGTTTCGCACCCCTGCCAGCCCTTCGGGCACCGGTAGACGCGCTCGTCGTGGACGGGGCTCTGGAGGTGGTTGTTGAGGTCCTTGAGCATCTTGAACCCCGCACGGCACACGCAGCACTCGTACTGGCCCGACACGGGGTTCCGCGAGCGCTCGGTGGCCCAGGAGGTAGTGACCTTGGGCGGGACGCTGCCCCCCGGACCAGTGAGGAGCCGCGCGGGGTTCGTGATCACGTTCTCGACGTCCATCTGGACGGCCAGGCGGTTCACCTCGTGGCGCGTCATCTTGGACCTGCACCCGCCCGACTCGAGGTGCTGTATGAGCGCCGCGCCCGAGGGGAACACCTTGGTGCACTTCACGCCCGGGCACTGCACCTTGCGCCCGGTGTGGAAACTGGACTCAAGGTGCGTCCTCAGGCCCTCTTCGTCTGTGAAGACGCGCTTGCAGTCCGTGCAGTACCAGTGGCTCTCGCGGCAATGCTCGTCGAAGGCGACCGGCGTGCCACAGACGTGCCTGCACTCGATGCACGTCCAGTGCGTGTGGTGGTAGTGCTCCCCGAGATCCTTCACCGTCGCAAAGCACTGCCAGTCGCCGCGGTGAGGCACGCAGAGATCAGCGCACCGACGCACGCAGCGCGGAAGGCACTCACCAGCCCGCACAGCAGACACTGGTTGTGGGCGGCCTCGAAGTGGCGGATCAGCGCCGGCGGCGAGGCGTGGTGAGTGTCGCATTGCTTGCAGTAGTTGTGCGCGGGGCTGAAGAGGTAGTGCTGGACGAGGTTCGCCCGCAGGGGGAAGTCCACGACGCAGGTGCCGCAGATGTGGTGCGCCTGCGAGGCGCGGAGGTGCTCTGCGAGGGCCTCCGAGTCCTTGAAGCGGCGTTCGCAGCGGACGCAGTCGGACACCATCGTCGCGGTAGCAGCAGGCTTCGCCACCTGCGCGAAGACCAGTCAAGAGAGTCGCAGCTTGCACGAAACGCCTGGGAGTACGTACGGGATACACAGAGTGGAACTCCTCGTCAATTGCGCGGAGGGGGCTGGAGGGCTGAGCAGGGCGCGGCTTATCGACGACCACAGGGGCCGCGGCGAGGGCGATAGTAGACGATAGCCAGGATCGCCTGAACGCTAACCTAAAGGAGGCGTGCCAGGCCTCGAGGCCGTCCGTGGGACGAAGCACCAATTATGACGGCGCTCGACAGCCGCGAGCTATATTAGAGTTCTCTTTTTCAAACCCATAGGCGCGAGCAGAAGATGCAGGAGCGCCGCGACCCGGAGCGCGACGCATGGTGGGTGCACAAGGGCAAGCTAGAGTAGGACAGCTTGAAGCGCAGTACGACGCAGTGTTGCGTTCCTGCTATCGGTCCTGGCCGGGACACCGCCTCGGTTGCGTCTTACTTAGTCGTATCTCTTCGGCATACCATTTTAGAATTCCGGAGCGGCGAGCTTTTTGACCAGAGCATTGCGATCTGCACATACTCACACGCATGCATGGGAGCCGCCAGCAGTGGAGATGGAAGTAGCACTGCAGCGCTGGCAGCCGCGGAGGCCATGCATGGCACTTTCAAGTTGGCAGTGGTGGCGGCGGATAGGGCGGCTGTAGCGGAGGATCTCGATCAAGCGCCGGGTACTTTGATGGTGGCAAACGGTCGTGCTCGCTGGCTCTACACAGGCACATGTACTACTATCAACGCAGCTAGCATCGGCAGCGCTCCCTCAAACATGTTGTCATCGCCGTAGTACATCCGTCACGACAACTTGAAGGAGGCTGAAGCAATAGCAGACTCGGGAGTGAGTTGATGGACCCTTGCACCGGCTAGTAGCACGCTAATATGATCGCGACGAGCAACAACAACAACGTTCAGAGCCAACGGACAACACAGCGAAGGGAAAGCAAGCAACTCGCGAAGCACAAAACACACGACAAGTAGACGCGACGTACAAATACAAGAGCCGCCACCGTGACCGCACGACATCCGAGAACGCAAGGACGTCCCCCGCGTGCTGCGACATTACACGCGGAGAGCCGCTCTTGTGCTCTCAGTCTCAGAGCGCCAGCCTCTTCCCGCCTCCCACCAGCGAGCCGACGTCCTTCTCGATGCCCCCGCCGCCGCCGCCGCCGCCGAACCTGCGCGCGCCGCAGCTGCCGCTCTCCACGTGCTGGCACAGCGCGCTCAGCGTCCCGAACTCCATCCCGCACCCGCGCCATACCGTCGGGCACCGGTATATCTTCTCGTCGTGCACGGGGCTCTCGAGGTAGTTGTTGAGGTCCTCGAGCTTCTTGAACCCCGCGCCGCACACGCAGCACTCGTACTCGCCCGACGCGGGGTTCCGCGAGCGCTCGGTCGCCCGCGGGGTGCTCTGCTCGGGCGGCGCGTACCCGCCTGGGACGGCGAGCAGCCGCGCGGGGTCCGTGATGATGTTGTCGGCGTCCAGCCGCACCGCGCGCCGGTTCACTGCGCGCCGCTCCATGCCCGACCGGCACCCGCCCGACTCCAGGTGCTGGACGACGGCGGGGCCCGAGGCGAACGCCTTGGTGCACCCTACGCCCGGGCAGAGGACCGTGCACCCCCTATGCGCGCGGGAGAACTCGAGGTGCACTTTCAGGGCCTCGCTGTTCTTGAAGACGCGCCTGCACGGGGCGCAATACCAGTGCGCCGCGCGGAGGTGCACCTCGAGCGCGGCCGGCGTGCCGTGGACCTGCCTGCACTCGAGGCACGCGGCGTGCAGGTAGCGGTAGTGCGCGTCGAGGTCTTTTGGCGTCGCGAAGACCTGCCCCGGGGTGAGGCGAGGGGTGTGTCAGTGCGGCGTTACTCGGAGAGTAGCAGGACGTGCGCGAGCGGCTCACCAGCCCGCACCACAGGCACTGGTTGTGTGCCGCTTCGAGGTGGGAGATCAGTGCCATCGCGGAGGCGTGGTGCGCGTCGCATCGCTGACAGTAGTGGTGCAGCGGGCTGAGCACGTAGTGCTGCACGAGACTGGCACGGAGGGGAAAGTCCACGACGGATGTGCGGCAGATGTGGTGTGCCTGCGAGGTGCGCAGGTGCTCCGCCAGGGCCTCCGTGGTCGTGAAGTGCCGCCTGCAGCGCATGCAGCTGGGGAGCATGATGAT
Organism: Daedalea quercina L-15889; assembly: GCA_001632345.1. Classification (NCBI taxonomy): domain Eukaryota; kingdom Fungi; phylum Basidiomycota; class Agaricomycetes; order Polyporales; family Fomitopsidaceae; genus Fomitopsis; species Fomitopsis quercina. The sequence continues at coordinate 245,822 of KV429077.1, read as the reverse complement.
ATCGATGGACGCCGCCGACCTGCGGGCCGCATGTCAGGTCAGAAGCGCCGCGAGCGTGGGTCTCGGGAGGCTTGGACTGCCTACCGGGAGTAACACACCACAGATCCAATCCTCGTCGCGATCGCCCCAGCTTGAAGAGCTGAGGCCGGGGGCTGCGCAGGCCTATCGACGACTCTCAACGACGATAGAAGACAGGCCGGCTCGCCTGAACCTAAAGGGCGCGTGCCAGGCCTCGCCTCGACCCCGTGGGACGCAGAAGACCGTCCGCGAACTCTACCTCCGCCACCACCAGTGACCAGAGCGGCATCGCGCACCGGACATGGGCATTACGCGCGAGGTCCTTCCTGCCAGCCGGGTGGCCACCCCCGATCCCGAGAGGGCAAGGCACGAACCTTGGGCCCCCATCACTCCGCGAGGACGTCTCGATCCAGGCGGCGCCGCCGCACGAACAGGGTCCGATGCGGCCGCGCCAATCGCTCACACAGAGTTGGGCCCTCGCTGCGAAGCCGCGCCCTGCGGGCAGTCGCGCTGCCGGACAGAGCGGACGGTCAGCACTGAGTAACCCAGTCTTCGGCTCCGAGGACTTGCGCGCGGGCACGTACCGCGAGATGAGTCCCAATTCGCCCATCGTCACGCGTCTCGAGCGGTACCTATGTACCGTATCGCGCGCGGCGCCGACCTCAGGCCTCAGATTGGCTCAGCCGGGGCTCGTAATAACCGTCAATTAATGGATCTTGTCCTACATTACATCCGGTCCGACCGCCCCGCGCGCCGTCAGTCCAGTCCACGCTGTTCTAAGTTAAGAGGGCCGTGCCGGTGATGCAGTACACCGATGAGATCAGACTGGGACAATATGCGTCGAAAGCAAGAGATCGAGACAGGGCCGGGGAGGAGGAGGAGGAGGAGGAGGAGGAGGGAGAGGGGAGAGAGCAACGCGTGCGGACAGCAAGCAAGAAACACGTGAAAAGGACAAGTAGATTGCACACCAGATGCGTTCTTCAGATCGCCGTTCAATTCATCACCATCAGGGCCGCCCACGGCCAGAGCCCCCCATCCCCACGGCTCCCGCGGCGCCGGGAACATCGCGTCTGTCAGTGGCACTGGCACTGGCACTGGTCCTAGCACCGCGCAGGGCCTGACGCGCGGGCGAGCACGATGTGCGGTCGCGGCCCTCGCACGACCGCTCGGGGGCCGGCGGGGACGCACGCGCGTTCGAGACCGGCACGCGGCGGCGCCGTCTCTCGTGGTCGTGGTCGCGGTCCTGGTCCTGGTCGTGGCCGTAGCCGTAGCCGCCGTCGCCGTCGCCGTCGTCGTCGGAGTCGTGCTCGGGGTACCACACGGGCTTGCGGAGCGCGGCCCAGGACCACTCCTGCCAGTTCTTGCGGAGGGGCGAGGCGAGGTCGCGCGTCGGGCGGCGCTGCGAGCGCGCGAGGTACTCCTCGAAGACCGGGTCCGGCTCGGGGAGCGGAATAGGCGGTGTGGGAGCGGGCGGCGGAGACGGAGGGGGGCTGGCCTGCGACGCGTCGGACAGCTGCGTGAGCGGCGAGTCTTCCTTGCAGGGCCCACGCACGCTGCCGCTGCTCGTCGAAGTCGTCGTCCCCGCGTCATCGATCTCGCGCTCCGGGGTCAGGGGCGGCGTGGCCGGCGCGGCCACCGCTCTGTCCCTGGGCACCTTGTCAATGCTACTGCCACTGGGCGGCTTCGCATCCGCGGGGAACGGGGTCTGCCGCCGCAAATACCTCCGGGTCAGCACTGTGCGCAGGTGCAACGAAGGGACACACAGAACGGGGGAGGGGGGAAGGGGGAAGGGGGACGTCCGCACCTGATCGTTCGCCTCGCGCAGCTCCTGGACGATGCTCTCCGCGCGGCGCACGCACCGCTCGCGGTGCTTGTTCCAGTGGGCAGGGTCGAACGCGCTCTTCGCGGACAGCTTGATCCACGAGCGGCACCGCCGGCAGCGCACGAGCTGCGCGGTCGCGATCTCGCACAGCGCGTCCGCGCGCAGCTTGTTCTCGCGCGCCTTCTCCGCGGGCGTCGGCCGGCGGGCGAGTCTAGGCGGCGGGCGAGGGCGCGCGCGCGCGTGTGGGTCAGCGGGGCGCGGCGTGCCAGTGGGGGAGACGGCGCTTACTCTCTGGACGTCGACTCTGCGGCGGGGGAGGGCGGGGTGCGGCTCGCGGGATGGTCGGGCGGGCGGGCTTGCGCGGGCTTGGCGGGCGCGTCGCGTACCTGTGCGGGCGGTGTGGCCCCGGCGCTGCTGCCGCTGCTTCTGCGTCGGGGGAGGTCAGCGAAACGCGTGCGCCGCAGCACGCACTGTGGCCGCACCTGTCGTGGCGTCCGCGCGTGGCGGCGGACTCGTGCGGCGCGGGTGTGCTGCGGGGTACGCGGGTGAGGACGTGAGAGATGGGCGGCGGGCGCGAGCCACGATCGTAGCGCACCTCGTCGTAGTCGTAGTCGTAGTCGTAGTAGGAAAATTAGGTGTACGGTAGTGCTGGCGGGGGCCATCGAGGGTGAGCGCAGATGGGACTGAGGGGGGCACGCGACGTACCTCGGCGTGCGCTGTGTCTAATATTACATGTGCGGGGGGGCTGGGCGATCGTAGGCTTGGGGGGAGGCTGTGAGCGGGGCGGGGGCAGGTGCGGGGAACGCGGGGGCTCACAGTTTGCTGATGTCCATCGGGGGGCTGCGCGGGGGGCGGGGGACGAGGGGGGACGGGGGGACGGGGGGAGGAGGAGAGAGGGAGGGAGAGGGCGGAGGGGGACGCCACCCGCCGCCAGGTCTCCAGGCGCACGGAGAGGGCCCAGGGAGGGAGGCCTCGGCATTCACCGCACGGCGAACGGGCGACACGCGCCTGCACGCCTGCCACCGTCCCAGGCCATTTGCCGCCCCTCCCTCGGATTCTCGCCGATCCCATCTCTCCGCGTTTATCGGCAAACGTTCGCGGAACCTGATCTCCCCCAGCCACGCGCGGAAGCAGATATCCACCAACTCCTTATTTATTCATTGCTCTACATCGACAGACACACACATCCAGGCAGCGGGCGGAACAGCGCAGGCGCGAACGAGCGACGACAACGAGCGTGGCAGCAAACTAAACTATCACAACGGAGCCAAGCGTGGCGAGATGATATTACAGCGATAGGCACGGACGTCGAGATGATCCTATTCTAACCCGATGATAGTCCTTCACGGAATCCCCGCACGAACGAGCGGAACGGGAGCGTCAGCCAGTCCAGGAACCCTGGCGAGTCCCCCTCCGGCGCCTCGTAGAACAGCGTGCGCGGTCGCACCGCCCGCGGCTGCTCCCCCTCGTCGTCCTCCTCGCGCGCCCGCTTCTCGCCTCGCGCCGGCGACGCCTCCGAGCCGACCGCCGTCGCATCCGTCGACGCCACCGACGGCGGCGACCGCAGCGCCGCGCTTCCCGGCAGCGGCGGCACCTTCGCCGAGGACGCTGGAGTGGCCTCGGCCGGAGCCGCGGGGCGGGGCGTGGATCTGAGTTCGGGGCGGTCAAGCGACGCTCCGCGCGGTAGATTACCGGGCGACGCACCTGGTGCACGACGCCTTGTGCTCCTCCCACCGCGCGAGGTCGTAGTCCACCTGGCCCCTGACCGCGACCTCCGCGCGGCACACCGCGCACTCGACCGTCTGCTCCGTCAGCCGTCTCACCTGTGGGTCGTTCACGAGCGCGAGCTTGCGCTGCATCGCCGTGATGCGGTTGCTCGGCCGCTCCCGCGACGACTTGTCCGTCCGGGGGGTCTCCAGCGGCGCCACCGACGATGCGGCCACAGATGCGCCGTCGTCCTCCGCGTGGCCGTCGTCGTCGTCACCCGCGACCTCAGACTTGAGGTCCGAGCCGTCATGCCTGCAAGTCCGGTGATCAGTCGGCGTGTGTCATGCGTGCGGAGCCGGGGGGAAGAAGCCCGCTTACTTGTCCGCGCTGCCACGCTGCTTGTGCTGCTGCTTGCGGTGCACGACCCAGTTCTGCATGACATACTTGCGCTTCGGGGACAGATCGACCCATTCCTGGCACTCCTTGCAGAACACGCGGTGCGGCTCGACCTCGCCCGTGAGCGGATCGTTCTGGAGGAACTCGATGCGTTCCGCCTCCGATTTCCTCGCGCGCGTGCCCGACTTTGACGACTCCCCGTACACGGACTGATCGTCGGCAACGCTGTCGGGCGACTGCACACGTCTGTACAAGGGCGCAGGTGTGTCAGGAGCCGAACATCCACACAAGGGGGACGTACTTTGCAGGAGTCTGGAAAGCCTTGGTGCCCACGGCAGAGAGCGGTTTGCCATTCACAGCGGGAGACGCGTCCGCGTCATCCTGTGCAAGCGACGCCACAGAACCCGCCCGCGAGTGCGGAGTTCGCCGAGCTCTACTCGCAGGCTTCCTGCCTGTCGCAGGCGAGTCTTGGCGACCAGGTGTCGGGGAAGGCCCACGTAAACTGGGGCCGGAGCACGTATCAGAATGTAGATAAAGCGAGGGTGACTGAAGACTTGCACTACGTCGACCTTCTTGGGTGCGCGCTTCTTTGCGGAAACCTGTGGGGCCGTAAGCGAACTGTACTTGGCTGTAGAGAGCACGTCAAGGAGAAGAGGTAGCATTGGGCTTGCAACCCCGCATTACGAGCATCCATTAAAAGTGGCGAGGCTGGGGATGAGACTTGAATCGCTGGGTCGCGGCCACATGATCCTATGAGATACAAGACGTGCCCGAGGCGATCTTGACGTTGTTTGACGAATGGTAACGATGCGATTGGCAAGCGGTCCCCAGCCTGAGCCTCGTGCGACGCTGGTGGTCGCCTCAAGTTGGGGCAAGCCTCGTCTCCATCGCTTGTGTTGTGGCGGCGCATGACAAGACCGTGTAACGCCCTTCACGCCCACAACGTGAGAGGATGGACTTACCCCCTGATCATTCGACTCAGGCTTCCCGGGACTAGCGCTGTCCTCCTGCTCGTCCTCATTCTTTGTCTCTTCTCCCTGAGATTCTCTGTCCGTGGCCGTGAGCATCCCAGGCGCCCGAGAAGCGCGACGACCTACTCGGCGTCCTCATTCGCTTTACTCTGCCGCCTCTGCGCAGAAGCACGCGTTCAAGCAGACGGACAATACGGAGCTACGCGACACATTCACCTTCCGCCGTGCACTGTGCTGCGCCTTCACGGAGGGCGATCTGGCGGACGGACTCGTTAGCGCGCGCACGGTCGGCGCAGCACGCCTGCTCACCGTTCTGGGCTGGACGCCGGGTCTTCCGATGGGCTCATGTTGAGTGGTATGGCGCTGGGCGCGTCGCCTGGGCGCGATGGGGAGAGGGGAGGTCGTCGTTGGATGGCAAGATGTCGCTCGGACCGCGTCCATGCTCAACGTCCAGGATGTGCCACGTGCCTGAGAGCCGTCGCGTCGGGCACGTGGCTACGACACGCTTCGCCTCCTAGGCGCCCGCTGGTCTCCTCCCGACCGCGAAGGTGCGTGCTCGATGGCGATCAGACATCTACATACGTCGCTCCGAGCCTGAATTCACGGCTTCCGTGTCTGCAGATGTCCGATCCAGAGGATGTCCTGGGCGACTCGCTGGAGAGCCTCTACGACTACACGCCCATCACACACTCGTCCGCAGGAGCCGTCTTCACGTACCGCTACCTTGGAAGGGAGGACGATGCGGATGGTCCGGAAGAGGACACTCTGGACGCGCCGTTCGCGGTGACTGTGACGACGCCGGACACGCAGCGGGCGAACTGGGCGCTGCACGCGTCCTCCATCTGGGTCTCCGCGCTGTACATGGCCGACCACGTCCACGATCTCCGCCTCGATCGGCACCTCAGGCGCGCCGCAGACACGCGCACCGACCCTCGGCTGCGCGCCCTCGAGCTCGGCGCAGGCGCGGGGCTCCCCGGCATCCTCGTCGCCCGCCTCTATCCCGCCGTCGACGTCGTGAGCAGCGACTATCCCGACGACGAGCTGATCGCCACGCTGGCCGATAACGTCCAGAAGAACGACGTCTTCACGCACTGCCACGCCATCCCGTACGCGTGGGGGAGCGACCCCTCTCCTCTGTTTGCGCCGTTTGCGGGGGCGTCTTCCTCGCAGCCCGGCTTTGACGTCGTGTTTGCGGCAGACACACTCTGGAATCCGGATTTGCACTCAAAGTTCCTGGCTACTCTGTCGGCGACACTGAGGAAGACGTCCGACGCACGCGTCCATCTCGTCGCTGGGTTTCACACGGGCAGGTACACCGTTGAGTCCTTCCTGAAGAGCGTGCCAGATGTTCAATTGGAAGTGGAAGACGCGACAGAACGAGAGGTAGGGGGGACTCGGCGGAGGCCTTGGAGCGTCGAAAGAGCGGACCAAGAGACGGAGGAAGAGCGGAGGCGTTGGGTGCTGTGGATTGTTCTGAAGTGGAAGGAAGAAGGTTTGACCTCGAGTGATTGATTCTGAGATACCTTGTATTAGTATGATAGTAGACCTCCGGCGTGTGCGCCCATTGTATTACCAAACCTGTACAGTAAGTCTTGCTTCGAGTTGTGTCTGATTCGTCGTAGTCCTTGAATTACATCGGTGTCTTGGGGCCCCCATGAAATATAAAGTTTTTGTGATTTTAGTTACTGTTGGGCGTTTGAAAGCTGATCCCTGTTCATTGGCGGGGACGTGCTTGCAAGCGTGGACGGGGCTCCAAGACACGGCACTACATTCAACACTGCCTTCCATTTCCGGGGGAGCACTTTAGTAATCGATCTAGATCGACTGCAGCCACCCGCCTTCCGCGACTCAGCCACGCCGTCAGCGGCCCCGTAGACTTGCTCACCAACCGCCACCTCGCCTCCCCTCTCCCCCATATCATGGTCTGCAAGAAATGCGAGAGTGTGAGTATCCCCCCCTTATCCCGCGGCCGCTCCTATATCTAACGCACGGGCCCAGAAACTCTCGAAGCTCGCCGCGCCCGACCCGTTCACCTCGAGCTCGCAGAGCATCAAGGAGGGTTCTCGGAAGGTCGGGGAGAACAAGCTGCTGACGCGACCAGGGAGCTCGAAGAACAGGTTTCAGGTACGCTGGGCCGCCGTAGCGTCCGCTGCCCATAGCTCATAGCTCATCCCCGCACCCGTCCAGCCGTACCAAGGCAAGTGCAAGGACTGCAAGTCGAATGTCGCACAGAACAGGGCGAAGTACTGTCACGGTGCGTAACCTTACACTGCCGTCATCGATGCGAGGACTCACCGGCCTGTTAGGGTGTGCGTATAAGCGCGGGGTATGCGCGATATGCGGCAAGCAAGTTCTGGATACGACCGGTTACGTGATGTCAGCCAAGTAGTGGATCGCTTGGGCAGCGGGCTGGCGTGCTCGGACAGGATGTTGTACTACTATGCAAGTGTAATGTGTACTCTTTGGTCGCTATCTTTATTTGTTTTCTGTCATCTGCTAAGTTTGGGGTCGTTTGCGTCCGTGGCCGACCAACACGCAGGGCTTCATCCACATGCACAGCCTATACTAAGATATACGATCCTCGTGTTGAACAGGTTATAGATACTATGCACAGATCACACAGAGTACATGATAGCAATATGCAAAGATGAAAGCGTCACAACATGAATCCGTCCGACAGCTCTAGATGCCAGGTCCCACAAGCACTCTACACCTTCCTGCCCGCCTTCGTCCTCTGCTCGTAAATCTCCTCGTCAATCGTGTTGTTGCTGAGGAACCGCCAGATATGCACGAGCCTCGTCTGGCCGAAGCGCCGCAGACGGCCCACAGCCTGGGTCTCGCACGCGTCGTAGATCTCCTGCGTCGGCGCGAGGAGCGGCGAGAGGAAGATCGCGTGGCTCGCGGACGTGAGGTTCGCGCCGCTCGCGCTCTCGTCCATCACGTTCAGCAGCAGGACGCGCTCGCGGCTCTCGTTCTGGAACTTCTCGAGGTTCTTGCTCTTCTGCGACGCGGAGCCGCGGATCTCGAGGAACGCGACGCCGTGCGCCGCGAGCGCCTCCGCGACCTTCTTCATGAGATCCGGGAACTGCACGAAGATCAGGACGCGCTCGTCCTTCGCGATCTCCTTTCTGCGCACGGCCGTCAGCACGCTTTCTCGGGACGCATGCTATGAGCACTCACTTGATCAGGTGAATGACCTGCTCGAGCTTCAGGCCGTAGTGCTTGCCTCGGCCATCGCGCGCCTCGTCATCGATCCCGAGCGTGTCGCCCTTGACGACGTTCAGGACGCGAGCGGCCGCCCTGCACGCACCCGACGCGGCGTACACGCACTCCTCCTTCTCCGCGCACTCCATGACGCACTTCAAGCAGCCCATGTGGCCACACGACGACAAGACAGCGACCTCCTCGATGGGCACCTCGTCCCTCCCGCACGTCGGGCAGGACACGACCGGAGGAACCTCCTGCTGCCGCTGAAGGTCTCGCACGGCGGTGAAGTACCGGAGAGACCGCACGCGTCCCACGAGCTCCTTGGTGAGCCGACGGATCTCGTGGGTCTGTTCGCGATGCTCCCAGATCTGCTCCTTAGTCTTGTTCGACAGGTTCTCGTCCTTGCGGCCCCCCTTGTTCTTGCCGTCGACCTGCTTGTTCGTGGCCGTCTTCGGGGGCGCCGGGATCCGCGCTTCGTCGAGGAGGGCCTGCGCTTGCTCGGTCGCGTCCTTGTCGCCGACACCCTCGTTGCGCGTAACGCGGACGTACTCTCGGAACAGCGACTCCACCTCGACCTTGCCGATCTTCTGTTCCATCTTCAGGGCCTCGCCGAGCTTCTTGAGCAGCTCCGCCTTGCAGTTGTCTAGCTGCTTCTTGCGCTCCTGGACGATGACCTCGCACGCCTTCATGGCGTTCTCCCTATCGGATGAGTCCAACTCGAAGTGCGAGCACCGCTTGAGGAGTGCTTCCTCGGCAGTACTGCACACAGTTTGTCAACGCCACGTGTGTCCCCGTAAATCTCAAACGTACCTGCTGTCACCGAGTGCTTGCGCGACTCGCTTCTCCCGGTCACTCTCACTCTTCTTGCCCCGTTTGACAGTCATATCCAGAGCGCGAAGGTGGTGCTCGAGCTCCAAGTAGATAGCCCGCTCTGCAGCCGGCAGGTCTATCTTCTTCATCTCGACAGTCGACGGGATCTCGTCGATCTCAGCGACGTTCTGCGTCCTATCTTAGCTGCCTTCCTTGTGTCCAAGTAACGAGAACTTACCTGACGAACGAAGCGATCCAGGAAACCCTGCCCGAGTTCATGCCGATGGGCGTGCCATTCCAGGCTGTGGACCTCCCGGAATGAGTGGAACTTCTCGACGGCTACAATCCAATAAGCCGGCGTTGAGAGCGTTGCAGAATATCTACCCACCAGTCTGCTCGCGCTTGCGCTTCTTGACTTGCACCGACTGACCCTCGCCGTCGTCGTCAACGCCTAAGTGCAAGTTGAGGAACGCAGAGATGGTCTTCAAAGCACCAAAGTCGTGGATAGGAGGGGTACCGGAGAGTACCCAGTGCCTCTCAGCCGTTAGGTTCGTGACCATCGAATGAATCTTGCCGTCGAGATACGTGTACTCGTCGACGACCTTACGAGCGAAGTGGAACATCTCAAGCGGGGGCGCTTTCATCTGCGTCCAGTCTCTCCTGACTGCCGGAGACTTGAGCTTCCAAGGGTCAGTGTCCTCACGCCGCTTCTGCTTCTTGGCGGGCCTCTGATCATCGTCCTCCGCCTTCCGTTTCTTGGTGGCCTTGGACTTACCCTTCGACGTGGTGTCCTCGTCGACGCTCATGGGCTCCGAGTCCTCGGTCATCGGCGGGGTGGTCGCATCACTGCTGGTCCCTCTGTGAGGCTTCGCCTTAGGCTTAGGCCTCGGTTTGGTTGCCTTCTTCTTTGGTCGGTCATCATCGGACGACTCCACGAACGACTCAGCCTCTGACTCAGAGCCTTCGGCGTCCGACGCCTCGTAGTCAGAATCGGCAGTTTTCTTTTTTCCCGAACGCTTCGCAGGGGTCGCCTTCTTCGCTCCACGTTTGACCCGAGGCCCGTCGTTATTATCCGAGCTCGCGTCGTCGTCGTCTGAGGTCACGACCGGTGCCTTGCGAGCTATCCTGCGGGGCATCCGTCGAGGTACGTCCGAATCCTCCTCAGCATCGCTTGTCTCTGGAGCAGAGCTGGAGGGGGCCTTGTGCATAGGAATGACAACCTCCATGACGAGGCCGGTGCGCGGACTAATGGAGGGCGCCTGAGTCGTGGAGTTAGACTGGCCCGCTTTCTTCACTTTCGGTTTGGGCTTGTCTTCCACGACCTTTTTCTTGCTTTCCACAACCTGAGCAGCTTCACGGTAAGTTTTGCCCTTGAGTCGCTTCGTAGGTACAAAGAAGTTGCTTTCATCGTCATCTGCAGGTTGTGAGAGCCGGTCTTGCACACTTCCAAAGGGAACACTTACCGAGCTTCCTACCTTCCACGATCTGATCCATGACCGCAGCTGCACCCTCGTCTCTGAGACGGTCCACCTGCTTGCCCAGCGACGCGAGGACAGTCTCCAGCCGTGCATTGAAGTAGCGACCGTCCTGCAATGGAAGACTTCCTGCACCGGCCAGAGCCTCGAGGTTAGCCAGATAGACGGAACTGTGGAATAAATTCGACGCGACGACTACGATGTCGGCTTCCTGAACCTCGTCGATTGTGAGGGAGTTGATGTTCGCTGCTGTAGCAAGCTCGACTACCTTGAAACGCTTTCCGGCGAACTTCTTGACTTCAGAACCCCATTGGCGTGTCAAGTGAGGCGGCACGACAACAAGAGTAGCTTTTACAGGAATCTTGCCCTCCATGTCCTGCATCTTCCTGAAGTCCTTCTCCACGTCCCTGGCAGTACAGTCGATGAGGCCGAGGGTAATAGCCGTCTTACCGTAGCCGACTTCGTCAGCAAGGACACCGCCACGGATATGCACTGGGCGCTGAGCGCGACCTTCAGCTCGCCAGCCGAGAGGCTCCAGGATCGCCTCCGATATCTCTTCCTCGATGAAGGGAGGCGCGTCTGGCGATTCCTGCTCCAGCATCCAAGTCAGCGATCGAAGTTGTTCGGGCCGCAGGGGAATCTTGAAGCTAGGAGGCTGTGCGTGTTGCGGATCGTGCCTGTTACTCGACAGCTTGAACTTAGGCAAGTGGATCTTCGCTGCCGGCAAGAACTCGGTGGTCAGCTTCCAAGAAACAGATATCTTGTCCTTTCTGCCCGAGGTCGGCAGCCGAGACATGGCCCGGTGCATGAGTGACGCGACGTTCACACCAATTCGTACTATGCCGACCCCATTCTCCTCAAGCCTCAGCTGTGTCACGAACGGCGCAGGCCGGCGCTTCAGGTTGCGCTCGTACTCTCCGGCCTGAGCAGTGTCTTCAATGGCGACCACGCGCTTCTTGACCTTGGTCCAAAGCAGGTCCGGCGCAGTCGGCGCGCAGCGCTCGCAGTTGATGTGCTTGCCAGGTAGCTCGGCATCTTGCCAGTTATTCAAACGATCCCCGACGTTTCGAATACGCTCAATGAGCCACGCCAGCGCCTTGAAAGTGACACGCTCGTGGACCTTGTCCACCTCCTTCCATGCGCCGCGCGGCCATTCGGGGCCCGCCTGATCCAGGAGCGGCACACGACAGACCAGCAGGGCATTCGCGCTCCGGCAAGCCTCAGTAGAGACGCTAATGTCAAGGCGATCGCCTGGTACAGCGTAGTGGGCCTCGTGGCCGACAGCAGGCTAAAAGGGCAGTGTGAGCTAAGTCTTCACCTGTACTCAATGTATCCACTCACTGCTAGCCGCACGCTAGACGCCTTCATCCACTTGTACGGAATCTGGCAACGAATGGTTTCCGATTCATCGGTATCGGACTGTCTCCAGTTCGACTCGAGCTGGCAGATGATTGGACGCGTCTCGCCATACTCGTAGCGACGCTTGCTGATGGAAATGACGAAAGAGTCGTCTGCTGGATCACCACAGCGTGTGGGATCCAAGAATAGGAAGAGGGGAGGCAGATGAGCGTCCTGGTCGTCAATCGTCTTCTTGTGTAGCGCGGAGTTCGCGGTACCACATTTATCGAGGAGCGTGTACACGCCCGAGATGTCCCTGTCAAGGTGGTCGAGATACTTCTCGTCAACGCTAATCTCGAGACGCGAATTGACCAGCTTGTCCCTGAACTCCTTTCCTTGGAGACCCAATTTCTGCTCCCATGACGGCACTGGCTCGCTGCCAGAGATGGTGATTGGGATGGACGTCGTGTATGGCAGGGCAAAATCCCACCGGCCTTCGAACAGGCCGGCCTCGCACACGAAGCGTCCGATGGGCGACTCCAGTAGTTTCCGGATCTCAGAGTTGGCAGGCTCCCTGTCCTCTGGCTTCGCGAACAGGCGCCACTCCGGTTGCTGCGGGTTCAAATGAAGCTCAAGGTAGGCGACCGGCGATTGGTAAGTCGCCGCCCATATCTCCTGACGCTTGGGCTCGACAAACCGTAGCTCATGCGTCGCCACGCGCGCGACGACATCGCACCACGCCTGCCAACGTGAGTTTGGTATACTTACGGACGCCGTCTCCTTGAGGGTGTCAAGGAGTGTCCGGGAGACGCCTGTGAGGGATAGCGACATTGGAAGAGTGGACTTGAGCTCCTTCGCGAATGCCAGCGGGGGGAGACGAGGGTTGGCTTCGATATCGATCGTCTCGAAATTGTGCTCCGGACGCCCACCACACTTGACGCAGGACGACGAACCACAGTCGACGCAGCGGTTTACCTGACGATCCGTAATATCCTTACGACCCTCGCACTCGCAAAGACGCGCGCTTTGCTGCGCCTTCTCGAGCAACGTCCGTAGCCTCGTCTCAGCCGCTGAGGCCAAGTCCAGTGGTTTCTCCACCAGCTGATCTTCTCCTGAAACACGTTCGTCGATCGGAACGTCCTTTGGGGGCACTGTGTCCACGTCCATGGTGTCGCTCGCACCAGCGTCTTCATCGTCAACGTCCATGCCCGCATCGTTCTTCGACTCGTACGTTGCCTCGTCATCGCCTTCCTTGAGCAGCTTTCGGCCCACAACTAATGCGGCGAGCATGCAAGCGCCGACGACAGTCGTAGACATGGCGTTGCCAGCGAGGTCCGCAAGCTGGTCTTCAGTCTCTCGCGTTAACAAAAGCTCGTCGACGGGGAGTCCTTGCATCGACAAAGCCTCCAGCCCGACCATAGGCCCGCCGCGATTGGTAATATACGGAATCATAGTCGGCGTGAGGCATGGGCAAATACCAACCTTGTTAGACCCGATCGTGCGATCGACGTTCTGAGACAAGTTCCAGACTTGGCTATAGAGCAGGTAAGTGGTTATGGAGACTGATGCGACATAGTGGAATGTCTTACGTCTTAAACGAGGGGTCTACTCCCTTCTTAGCTGAACGCAAGAGACTGATGTCCATCAAGTCCCAGACCCGCTCGACCTGTCCGACGCCCCAATCGTTCCAAGCGAAGTCAGGTAACTTGCAGAAACCGCCTACGAACAAATGAGCAACTCCAGTAGCATACGGAATGTATCACAGTACCTTCTTCCCAGCCTGTCAACGGTCGCTTCAGCCCCAGTTCTTCCTCTAGCCTCGCACGCTGGTGTCGAGACTCGCAGCGTCCCCAGTCTGTACGACCTGTCCGTCTATCGACACCGTTGAAGCTCTCCGAAACGAGTTTCTCCCTCGCCTGATGAATACGCGGATCATCCGAGGGCAGGAGGAAAGCGTCAAGTGTGGAGGAAGCGGGACGCTTGAGCTTATTAATCCAGCTCTTCCACTTGTCAGGAAGACTGGAGTTCCTCTGGTTTACTGCGAGCAGATATACGCGCGTTCGTGTGTGCGGGATGTAGAAATTTTTAGTGTCGACACGGAGATAATCAGCGCTATAGCCGATCTTTGAGAAGTAATCGGCTACGCGGTCCCAAGGAGCAGAGCACACGTTCTCGAGAATGACCAGGGGTGGTTGGTGGTTCTTTACCCAGGACACCATCCCACGGAACGTCCTGCCCGACTCGCCATTGGCATCAATGTCTTGCTTCTCATTATTGAGGTTTGAGTAGTCGACACATGAAGTGCCCGCGATGAGAAGGTCAACGTCGCCGGGAACCGATGCGAGAGAACCATACGCAGTCGTCCTGACAATACTACTCAGATATGCTCGCTTGCTACCAGCTTATAACACATACGCATGACTATCTCCCAGTTCGCAGACATCTCTGAACAGAAGCGGCGGCTTGAAATTGCGTTCAATATAGGCCTGCTTGAATGGTTCGATCTCGCACGAGAAGACATGATCGAACTCGAGGTTTACACCGTAATGTTCAATGATGGAGCGACGTATCAAGTCAAGGGCAAGCAGCGGGGATTCCGTACCAGAGCACATGGTTGCAACGCGCATCCTGCGCCCTTCGAGATGCTCAGCAACGGTCTTGATCTCTGGAACCCGCGAGACAAGGTCAGAGAAAATGGCAGGTATGTCGTGAATGGGTGGGAGATTTGACGCATCGGGCGCAGCGTTCTTAGACGGGCCAGCAATTTGGACGTCATCTGATTGCGCATCATCGACCTGCGTGTCATCGACCTGCGTGTCGTCCACCTCAGCATCGGACGCCTCATCCGCACTGCTCGAGACCTTCTCCACTTGAGGTTTCGACGGTTTGTCACCAAAGAAGGAAGCTATGGACTTTTGGCCCTTGGGAGCAGCAGCAGAACTATTACTCTTCGCCATCCTGGAGGAGGGCAGAGGACAGGGCGAAGGGAGGTTGATGGAGAGACAATGGCCCGGGAGCGCGTCGCGCCAGCAGAGACCTGATTAGGCATGTCACGTACGCGTGCTGTCACATGTGACTGTTACACCTAAACTTTCTATCTTTGATCTTTGAGCGCTCAATTGTCTCGTGTACCGACTCGCTGCGTGCAAGCTCAGGCAGGCATGAGAATGTCCGGACTGAGAATCGCGGACTTATTCTTCACTGAGCAGCGGTGAATATACTTCTGATTCACACGAGTTTGCCGTACCTTTAGCCTTGCTGTATATGAATCCACAACTGACGCTGCAAGTCTCACTCTCCATATCGAACTTGTCTCTCCGTCTTCCGCAGCCGCGCGACTCCTAGTACCGGCCTTCGAGCCTTCAAAGCAAAACAATAAGGCTCAATCATTCTGCTACCGGGTACGCACGCAGACACCAGGGACCCAGGAGCAACTTGTTAATGTGCATTTGCAGCAGGCGCCGATAGAGATAGCGTAGTACTAGCTGATCGTGTGCTCCATAGCAACTTGCCTTCGAACGTGAGGAGGTCTAAGGTGAATACCATTGAGGCAATACATAGATCTCGGCTGACAGCTGGCGCAGAACCCCGCCATAGCAACCATGACTACCCCCCTCGATAGGATGAGAAACTTTTTCGGGGAAGACTCTTTTCAATGGCTAGACAGATCCTACCTAGTAGACTGGTGATTGGTGTTCGCTTCATCGGGATAAAATGTTCACAGATGTTCACAGGGGTGTAGCAACAGTCGCATGGTTTATCGCATGGATAATCAAGGGACTCCCTCCCTATGAAAGGGAATTTGATCGCAAGGACCCCCTTATTGACCACAAGCATCACAAAAGCCAGTGAGTTCGCCTACTCTAACCCGGTCATTTGGTGGTTCCATACTTTTAACATTGCTCAGAATTGGTGGAGATCTGAATTGGTTCATCGCCTTCGTCGTCCCATTCGCAGTAGTCGGCATAACCGCATGCTTGAGGCGCTCTGCGCTAGATCTTCACCATGGGACCCTGGCACTCTACGCAACAAGGTCAGCTCAATGCAGCGTCATACAGACATCAGAAGTGAACGCTGATAGCATACAGAGCGTTCTCGGAAGTCGCCACAGAATTCCTGAAGAATAGAGTTGGTAAGTGTGGACAATCTTACCAGGGAAGCCATCGTTTTCATTGTGCCACAGGACGCTTGCGTCCCGACTTCCTGTCACGGTGCAAGTGGGATAAGGACCTGAAGGCATGTGCAGGGTGGAGTTTCAGCTCGTTGCGATTGGTTGGTGTACACTGATAGTAGCACATATAATTTAGGGACCTCGAGACGGTCTTGGACGGGCGCAGATCGTTCCCATCCGGCCACTCTTCGACGGCTTTCTCAGGCATGATGTTCCTGTCTCTCTGGATAGCAGGCATGACCGGAGCGTGGTGCATCACGCGCCCCGCTGCCGCAAGGAGTTTCTTCGCAAGCAGGCTCGCTAGGCTCAGTCTGTCCTTCCTACCCCTCATGTTCGCAGCCTGGGTCGCAATCAGTCGTCTGGAAGACTACGTGCGTCCTTCGTATGCCTCCTGTTGTTAATGCTTATGAGATACTGTAGAGACATCATAAGGAAGACGTCATCGCTGGAAGCCTCCTCGGTATCGCATGCGCCGTGACCTGTTACCTGACATACTGGCCGAGCCCCTTCGCAAAGCCACAGCCCTCCATATTCCACGCCAAGGTGCTCTACACGAACCGCGTAGCCGATGCACGAGAGAACGGGTACCAATATGAACTGACAGGTATGGAGCATACAGAAGGAGTTGAGAGTGTGTAACGTATGTACGAATCGTGACATGCATGGGTACTGATTACCGTGGGACGTGATGTATCAATGGTACCAAGTCATGCTGGTGCTGCAGTTCGAACGAAGACCCATTTGTCACCAACTTTTTGCATCTTCCCTGCACCAGATGCTCCTTCGCTGCCTCCACCATAGTCGTCAGACCAGCTGCTTCCTGCGGGTAGGCCTTGCCCTGCTCTGGCGGGGTCATCGCCACGGCGAGGCATGTTTCGTTCGTGCGCTTGTCCGGGACCCTCCTCGTAAGCCACGTTTCGGCCGTTGCCGTACACGTTATCACTCCCATTGAAGCCTCCGTTCATTCCTCCACTCCCTTGCCAGTTTCCGCCTTGTGTGTACATGCCACCGCCACCGTAAGTATCCACCTGATCTGCCCACTGGTTGTCCTCTCCTGTCGTGAGTTGGTTCGCAGCTGAAGAGGCACCGAAGCCACTGAGCGCGTAGGCCATGAGTTCTTCCTGAGAGGGCAGGTAGCCATGCGTGACCTTCCACGCGTCCCCCAACGCCGTCCAAAACACAGGCGATGTTGGGTCGAATGTAGAAGAGTCGAATGTGTCTAGCCCACCCTGCGCAGGTGCAGATGGTGCTCGCGGGGGCGTGCGGAACGATGGCCCATCTCGCCTCGGCGAATGCGAACCGGACCCGGGTGGGTGACGATCTACAGGGGAATGTGTGGTTGGTCTCGTTGTCGGAGGGGAATGAGTGTCTGCACTACTGTGGCGAATAAATCCTGATTGTGCATTGTCCGGCGATGCTGGCCTAACGTCCCGTCCGAACTCGTCCTTCCCAGCTTCGGGCGCGCTCGAGCTTCCTACCTCACGAACGGTTGATCCATCTGCATGGCGTGCGTCGGGTGGTCTCCGCGGCGGCCCGTACGGTGGCTTGTCTCTCCTCCCTCCGTATCTACCTGGAGGGCTGCGAGAACGACTCGGTCTGCCTCTGCGCGGAGGGGCCCAATCTCGGTCTCGGTTCCGATCGCTGTAACGATCACGGTCATCCCGTCTTCCACGACCACGACCGCGGAAGCCGCCTCTGGGGCCACCCCTGAAGTTGCCTCTTTGGTCACGGCGCTCATCGTAGTAATCATCACGGTCTCTGCCACGATCTGGTCCGGCATACGTGTCATGAGTTGACTCTCTACGACCGGAACCGTAATGATCATTTGGATACGGCGGAGGCTGCGGCGGACCTCTGTCAGCCTGAGGAGGCAATACAGGAACAGCACTTGTTGCAGATGAGGACGACGGGACTAATGACACGGGTAATGGTACGGGCTGCGCCGGAACTCCGTTCGCCAATCCCGCTGCCTGCGCCAGCTGCTGGATTATAGCAAGGGGGTCTGCAGCCAGTGCCGAGGATACATTAGCAGGAGTGGCTGTATTTGTCGGTATTTGGCTGGAAACGCGATTGAACATTGATTTTCCGTACACGACACTACCTTCGAACTCACCTCGAATTCGCCATGGGGTTTGTGTTTGTTGCTTTGGCGAGAAGGTTGATAAGGTTGGTCACCGCGCCTGTGTCAGCAGGAGGGGGTTGCGGCGGTGTTATTGAGGGGATCGATGCTGGTGGGCTGCGTGGATCTGTCGGTGGAGGGGCAATCATGCCGTCGGGCTCTGACGAAGACGGATCATAGTTCAGTTTCAATCCTCACTCAAAGCAGACATTTACTGAAAGCAAAATGGCTGGGATTGCACGAACGAAAACTACACTCAGCGGATAAATATAGAATACGGTAAGCACCTTTTGCTGAGTTTTCCAGCTGCTGCGACAATCGTTCGAGTACAGCGGACGGGAATGTATTGTTCTTGACCCATATATCAAGGATTTTCTTGGATTTCTCCTGCAAGCGATGGGTACCACAACCCAGGTTAGATTTGTTGTCTTCTACGTGAATAGCCAAGGGACTGTAGGACGACGGCTGTGGAACGATCATGTGATGGCGGCGAAGTAACTAATCGCATGCACGCGCTCACGACGCGAACGCGACGGTTCTCTATCATCGATGTGCTACAGGTCTTGTCAGCGGCGGCGCAAGCCAGCGAAATGGATATCCGGCGTGGGTCAGCCAATGAGCTACTTGGCAGAAGCATTCTACGCGTCGCGCGACACATGTAGATGTTGTCATGAGGCACCTTCGTCGTGAGTGCAAAACTTCGTAACTACGTGCGATAGCACTCGCACTTTCCGTAATATCAAGAGCCGCGTCAGTGAGCAGGAGACTAACCTTCAGAGTTTCGTCGCGAGTTGTCAAGAGATCCTGCCAAAGACTATCGAGAATGCCTTCAATTTTCACCATGAACGTTGCGCAATTGCCTTGCGTCGGATCGCTAGGTGGCGTCAGGCGATGCTTGTTTACCTGGTTCCGGGCAGCGCGTGCAAGCGCGTCGAACACATAGAGGCTGTTAACCTTGGCTGCCGAGGACAAGGTTTTGTGGGTCCGAAACAATGTAGAGACCATTTGAGTGTCATTCTACGAGCCCAGGCAGTACTCGGATGAGTAGGCGACAATATGCACAGAGCGTTCGTACACACCTGCATGTCCCTCAATGCAATCTCCGTCAACTTATTCATTTTGGAAGCAGATAGTCTCTTCGCATTGACTACATCTTTCAGCGTGGATTCGAATGTCTGCTCATGATAGGTCATTCGTATCAGTCAATTTCTGAACCAGCCAAGAAGAGAAAATTCATCTAATCACCTCAAGGGAGGTCATGTCGATCTACGCGCCTCCGAGTAGATGGCTGAACTTGCAGGGGTATCGAAGAGGATGCGGATGAATTCAACAAGGCGCGTGCCCTGCGATTCAAAGGGTGTAACTGAGTGGCTACGTGTTTGTAGGTATTTGCCCAGGGCGATGGCCCGTGCGTCTGTCGTACCGCAGGCTGGCATAACGAAGACTACATATCCGACACAGTATTTGCATCTACCTACATGCATACGCAAGGTCCGTCCCTTCCAGATCCCTTCATTGCAGTGTTCACAACTACGCCACACACGGTTGAGGCTTCCGAAGACATATATGTACGAAGACGTTGATACAGCAGAGCGACAAGCCCAATACTAGTACTCCGCAAGGAAAAGGCTACAAAACCAAATGAGACAACCCTCTGAGTCTCATTATGAGGGCAATGGATGGCCTCCAAGGAACTTATTGATCGCGTTTGCCCGCAGAGGGGTGTCTGCAAATAGGGCGCGCACAAGCCTCACCAGCTCGTCGATCTCGAAGTCTACTAAAGCACCCTCCTCGAAAAGGTACGTGATATCCGCCATAGATGCTTCCTGCGACACGACAAGCAATCGTGATGAGCTAATGTGCAGGGTACTCACAAGGGTTGCACTTACGAGAAGCTCGGATAGGTATGAGAATTTGAGCCAAGATGAGACATACGATACGACGAACGACGGCTGCAGATGAATGATCAGCATAGTTAAACACACCCGGAGCTAGTACCTACCTGAGACAAATCCTCCACGAACAAGCCCTCCAACGCGTTGAAGATACGGCAGAGTTCACTCAGTCGATTTGACTCATCTGCGGTGATATCAGGCAGCGCGAGGACGTCCGCGAGCATGCGAGACAGTGCAGCATCCACCACGAAGCCCAGCGCTTCGTAGTACTTGCTCTTGTTCAGGATAGGCTACGTCGAACGCTCGCGTGAGTTGAACATGGACATCGTTCTGGCACCGGGCCTACCTTCCATTCTTGTGATACTCGGCGTATACGCCGCAAAACTTGATTGACGGCGTTCTCACAATCATCAAATCGATCTTGGTCCGTGGTCTCAACGAAACCTGCCGCCTTGTCGAGCAGTTCATTGATAAACTGGCATTGCTGGTCCTAAATGATCTGCATAAGCGGCATCCCACGTCCAACATTCATAAAGAAGCTTACAATGACATCTGAATACCAGCTTTCGCCGAGAAGCTTCAGCCGCTCACCGCACTCTTGTAGCTTTTTTGACACAGTAGCAGCAGAACCCTCTAATGCCTGTCGTATATGCCACACCTCAATGCTGAGGTACAGGCAATCGTTGGAGAAGCGCATCGCTTGTTTCGGTGACTGCTGCAAGATGGCAGAGAACGTGACAGGGTACACGGCACGGAAGACGTCCAGCGTCAACGGTGCGGCTTGCAGGATAACAGATCCTGTCGGCGAAGTGGGAGACTGGTGTGATGCCAGTAGCCCTGAAGCCACCAGCTCTTCACCTTCCTCGAGGATGCTCTCTACGTGCCGGACTAGCTCTTTAGTACGTCCAGACACCATGTAGGTCTCCTTCAGGACTGGTGGTGGGACAGGTGCCGGCTTCGGTAGCGCTGGGACTAACGGCGTAGGTGGCGGTGGGGCGACTGGTACAGGCGACCGTATCGGAGGCTCGTCCGCCTTGTGGATGCCGTTCTTCCCTTTCGATGTCAGCTTTGCCAGTCCCTTGGCCGGCTTCGGGGCTTGTGTTGTCTGTTTCGGTTCTTCGTCTCCATCGCCCCATCCATCATTCCATGGATCTTCCTCTTCGCCACTGGGTGTATCCAACGCGTCGTCGTCATTCAAGCCCCAAGCATCGTCCGGATCCTCTTCTGCTGGCAGGGGCGGCGGTGGTAATGGTGCCGAGGACTTATCTACTGGTTGAGGCTCGACCTCTTCGTCGCCAAAGCCCCACCCATCCTCATCAGCCACAGTGTCGTTTTCTTGCCCCTCAGCATGCTGCTCGCCGTCGAAATCCCAAGCCACGTCGATATCACTCTCGACCGCCTCAGAGTGAGGCTCCGCCGCAAATGATGCATGGCCGCCCTCCTCAAACTCAGGTCTGATCTCGATATCCACAGTGATCATCTTCTGTTTGTCCTCGGGGGTCATGATGACGACTCGGATGGCTTCCAAAAGCTGCATGCGCCGCTTGCGCTCGTAGTGCATCCCGACGCCACTCGCCCAGCCTTTGATCTCCTGTTCTCCTCCGTCGTCTCCCAGCATCGAATCAAGGTAGTCCAGCTCGAACTTCTGAGCCCGGTCAAGTAGATCGAGAAAACGAGGTAGACCATCGGGGGAGGACGGAAGAGCAGGAATGAGGACATGGTTTAACACAGCCGCACGGATGGGCCTACACAAAGAGAGCGAGAAGGACTTCCGCTCCGCCGGAGGGAAGTGGGGGAAGAGATGTTCGTTAAGGAAGGTCAGCGTGTTGGATAGACCATCGAGGCGCACGCCGAGATCTTGGCTGTCAGGTGGGGATGGGAATAGCGTCAACTTGTGCTCAGCTGCTCCTGCGATGGTTCCGGCAGAGAAAACGTCTACGCTGACAGGCTGCTTCGCAATGTATTCGACGTAGAGTTGCGTGAGTTCGCGCCGAAGATGATTTAGGTGTTCGGTGAGGGAGGCGCTTGACAACGACGCTAGCACCGATTTCAACGACAAAGTCGTCTCTGATTGTCTCACTACAAAAGCTTGAGCTAAATGGCTTTCAAATAAGACGCGGCGTGACTAACCTTGTACAGAGGGCCTAACAATGAGCTCCAAAGACGATGCGACGACGGATCGCATATATGCATCATTGAGCTGCTCTTCTACTCGCGCTTTTGTAGCAGTGAAACTACGCTATAGGTTTCTCAGTGTTCATCCTTGGCTCTTGGAGAGTAGGGGGCGTACCCGCAGTTCGCCCATGACAGAACTGCGCGTCAGCGGCTCCGGGGAAGCTTGAAGCTCAGTTTCGAGAGTAGAAGACGTTTCCACCGCCTCCGGAAGCTTGCCTTCACCCACCAGCGCAGTAAGTTCGTCATACCTCCGCTTCAAGCCGGCGAGGTGAATCAAGTTCTGACGCTTGACAGAGGCATCTAGCGTTTCTTGTGCGAGCTGGGCATGCCGCGTCAAGGTTGCGAGGAGAGTGGGAACAAGACCTGACTTGATGGCGTGCAGAAGGTTAGCCATGGACCACCACAATCGAAGTTCACATACCTCCGAGTCCGACAGGCGACCATCTAACTTATCTACATTGTCCGTCAGCATCCGTAACCGCTCTTGGATAGACTTCGCGCCGGACAGCTGCTCATTGAAGAACGGTAAATCGCTTGCTATCCGTTCATGGATTTTTGTCTGGTAAGTGCGCACTAGCCTGTCAATCTGCGAAGGCCCTGTCAGTCATCCGGCTTAAGCACGCACCTTTGTTTCGGCGATTGTCTCGTCGAGCTCTGCAATCCATGAGGACACCATAGCAGCGTTAAGAGACTTTGTATCCGTCTCAGATACCTTCGTAAGAATCTTGGTAGAGATGTCCTGAGGGTCCTTGCCTCGAGGCAGATGGGCAGGAACAGGGAATGCCATATTGTAGCCTTCAAGTTGAGACTGTCCCTAGTATTCGGTCGGGAGACTGCTGCTGGCGTTATATTGTTTGCAGAGTAGTTGTAACCAGCAGTTCGAGTCAGTCTGCAGTCGAAGGATCCGAGCAATACCCGTATAGATGTACAGCAGCCTGACTCGGAGGCCACAAAAGTAGTACACGACGGCAGGGCCGGGCATTAAGGCATTGACAGCGTGGTGGCGTGTCACTGTCAGTGACGCGTACCACGTGATCTCATCTCCCACCAGCCACACACACGCAGTTACAGTGCACACTGCCAGTGCCACCGTGACTAGCAGACAGGCTCCGAGTCAGTTCATCTCGACCCATTGAAGCTTGGTGATGGCTATGGGGGTTTGAACATTTGTACCTTAGAGACTGGGACCACGGCAAATATGGTGATGAGGGGTGCTGGATGTCACTCGCAATAGCACTGGCATTCTGCGAAATAGTTTCAAAGCCTTCAGAACAGGCAATGAACTCAACCGGCATGACGGCGAGTATAAGACGCGAATTACGCTAAGACCACCGATTTTCGGAGACAATGACGCAAAGGCGCGATGGATTATGCCCGTGATTCACTTCGAGTTGCCATAAGACTTCGTCACATCACCACTGGGCGAGGTGTACTGCGAGTACCCGCTGCCGCTGTCGTAGTACGTGGAGCCGTTCGGGTTGCTGTAGTAGTAGCTCCCATCCCTGACACGCTTCAGTCAGTATCTCCAGGGTTGATGCAGTGACTAGCGTACTGGTTCGAGTAGTGATACCCACTACCAGAGCTTCCATAGTCGCGGCTGCAGTAATGGTTGTCCTACACATCCCAACCGCAGAGGCCGCGGTCAGCTGGCAACATTTAAAAGACGAAGAACCCTCGCGCACCTGGCTGTTCGTGCCACTGCCAGTATAGGTGTAGTCCTTGGGCATGATGGAAGGTACGGAGAGTTTCGAGTGGCCGCGTGTAAGTCGCAAGGACTGCGTCCTGACCAGACGAGGATATGGTTGAGAACAAAGAGCAACACGATGATGGGGTAGGCCTTTATGTAGGGGTCCCCTCGACCCTACCACCCTATCTCGACCCTAGATCCGTCGCCCCGATGCACGACTCCATTATGAACGATGACGACATCCGCCGCACAGTCAGGCTGCATGCATGTGCTACACCTTACATACTTAGGCAACCGACTTTGCGTCGCCGTCACTGCGCATGTGCTCTCACGCGCGCGGACCATTTCAACTTCTGGTGCAGCGGCGAATCTGTGTCGAACTCAGGTATGGGTCGATCGAGTCGTGCATTGCAATGGGACCGACATCAATTGTACGTCCCACTCGCCAGCAGTGAGTACGAATACAGAACGCCAAAATAAAGCCGGGAACAACGAAGCGAAGCGAAGTCTGTGTCAAGGGAATTTGCCTGACATCTCCACCGCATTTTTGAAGGCACCCAGCAATGCAGTGAGCTGGATCTTCTCACTGGCACCAGTTGATAATCTGTGCCTGTATACCCATGTCAGTTACCTTCTGTATCACGCTCCATGAGTAGCTCACTCAGTGGTCGCCAGGAAGTCTAAGAGGTAGATCCGCGCCTGTGGTTTGAAATCAATCGTCTCGATGTATTCGTACGCTCCGTTTATGAGATCAGGGAGTGCAAGTCCCCGTTCAACTTTGAGCGCAGATATCACTGCATAGAGAGATCAGCATTAGTTGAAACCTCAGTCAGGTACACTCACTTTTGTACGATGTCGTGAAGTCATCGGATAACATGGAGTTCACCACGATCTCTATGTCCGCTGGCTGAGGACTGCCCGTACAATCGTATATCTCCGTTTCTCCAATGACGTCATAAGCTGCATGGCATGCTTGCAGAACATTGAGGGCACGTCGCATGTCACCTTTCGAGAGCTTCAGCAGTGCTTTCTTCCCATCTTCTGTCAAGTTGACACTGGCTCCGATGGTAAGCACATTGTTGAAAAGTCAACAGAACAGTTACCCTTCAGCCTCAATAACGCCAGCCAGCCGCCGCTCGATCTCCTTTACTGGGAGTGGTGAGAAGCGGAAGCGAGTGCAGCGACTCTGAATGGCCGGAATGATCTTGTTCACGTAGTTGCATATAATGCAGAACCGGACATTCTTCGTGTATTGCTCTATGACACGTCGGAGAGCAGCCTGAGCGGCTGTCGTCATCATGTCGGCTTCATCGAGGATGATGAGCTTGAAGCCCCTTAGGAAGAGTGTACGGGTTTCCGCGAAGTTCTTGATTTGCTCTCGTACGACGTCAATACCACGATCATCGGATGCGTTCAGCTGGCCTTTAGGATTAGCTTTTACTGTGAACCGCATAGGGGGAGGGGGGAGGAGGAAACGTACCTCGAGAATCTGTTTGCGGTAGTCCTTTCCGTATATTCGGCGTGCCACGGCCAAAATAGTTGATGTTTTCCCAGTTCCTGGAGGTCCATAGAAAAGTAAATGAGGTAGACGGTTAGCCTCAATGAACTTCTCGACTGAACACGTCCCGGTCATTACATGCACAATACGACCAATCGGCAGTGCTCACTCGTGCCAGTGATATCCTTATGTGAGACCACATCATCGAGCGTTACTGGTCGATACTTTTCCACCCTGTTCATCTTAGGCGAGGATGCTTCAGAGAAAGATGTCTTAAAACACACCAAGGTAGGTTCTCCTTATCATACCGCTCTTCGAAGTCCGTGGCCACAGCTTTCCCCTTCCCCTTGTTTGCCGCCATCCAGGGCGTCTGGTCCGCATTCTCCACTTGCACATCTTTGTCCGAGTCCATACCTGCCGTTCCTAGTGGGCTTGACCGTGATATTCGCGTGGCAAGAGAGGTTAGCACGACAGTCGAGAGGAGCCACGGTTAAGACGCGTCCAACGACGCGTGTCACGCGCAACGCGCCTTCGCCCTTGGGGCATGCCTCGGCATTTGCCAGATCTTATACGATCTCAAACCTTATTTGCAATCTGCGCACAGACCATCAACAATCTCTGCTCGGCTTACTAAGCTTCGGCGTGCGGGCATACATAACTCTTCGCGCGCTTGCTCTCTCACTCACAGTCGGTTTTCGCTTCGTCGACGACTCCATCGTTCAGTTCGTTGGACAGACAGAAGCGTCCGTCAAAATGCAGATTTTCGTGAAGACGTACGTGCATGTTCATTGACGCTGCGAGCTTCTGTGACCTAACAGCGTGGATGGTGCAGCCTCACGGGCAAGACCATCACCCTTGAGGTGGAGTCCTCGGACACCATCGACAACGTGAAAGCCAAGATCCAGGACAAGGAGGGGTGAGTAGTACCGGTATCAGTACTTCTGTAGATATCTGATTGTTGTATAACAGTATCCCCCCTGACCAGCAGCGTCTCATCTTCGCCGGCAAGCAGCTTGAGGACGGTCGCACCCTTAGTGACTACAACATCCAGAAGGAGTCTACTCTCCACTTGGTGCTCCGTCTGCGTGGTGGTGCGAAGAAGCGCAAGAAAAAGACCTACAACGTGAGTCGTGGTCGAACAGCCGTCCCTCATCGTCCGTTTTAACCATCATTGCCTACAGACCCCCAAGAAGATCAAGCACAAGCGCAAGAAGGTCAAAATGTCCATCTTGAAGTACTACAAGGTGGAGTCTGATGGCAAGATCAAACGCCTCCGTCGCGAGTGCCCTTCTGCCGAGTGCGGTGCCGGTATCTTCATGGCCTTCCACAATGACCGTCAGTATTGCGGCAAGTGCGGTCTGACGTACACCTTCCAGCCTGGCACCAAGCCTCCCGCTGTCTAGGCGGGGCCCCGGCGTTGTAGACAGCGCTTTCTGTCCATGTACCGTATCACTACCATGCGATCGTCGTCTCGTATGCAATCGATATGATCATTAGTGTAATATTCCTCACCAGTGGGCGTTGCATGGACGCGCAGGTCTAGCTCGTCCCTCTCCCTGAACAATTTCAACCATAGTACAGGACTAGAACATGAACGAACGTTGCATGTATTTGCGACCTGAGCGGTCCCCGTCCTGGGAGGAGGGTTATAGACGCCAGCCAATCAGTTTCAGCGCTGCTCAAAATCTGCGGTGCCACCGCCATGTCGTTCCGCGCGACAACCAACATGCAGAAGCAAAAGTTTCTCGGCTGAGCGCCGCGAACAGTCAAAAGTACTCTACCTCGGACCACATCGACGTGGCAGCAGCAGCCCTCCGCTCGAGTCCGCTACGGTGACTTGTGCTGCCGCCATGCACAGTGCACTCCTCATAGACGAGATTCTGCAGGTCATTCTCGAAGCGTGCGCCACCTGGACGGAGCAGGAATACCGTTCTTCGCTGTGCCGAATCGCACGATGCTGCAAAACTTGGTCTGATCCAGCGCTGGACAGGCTTTGGGTCCGACTGGACGGCATTACACCTCTGGTGCGGCTGTTACCTCAGGCGGTGAGTGACGGAGTTACATACACGGGAGAGCATTTACATCGACAATCCACTTGGGAGCCTACCGCTTCCACGCTGGTCTGAGCGCCCAGTGGACACGCCGAGACTCAAATAGCGAGCTGAAACTGAAGCTAGTGGGGGCTAAGCAATATGCTCCAAGTGGACGGCGCCTGCCAAACGGTCTGCTGCTGCACCGTTTTGCAAGCTCCGCCTGCCTTCCACACCGCACGCTGAATCGAGGGTGGATCTCGATGTGAAATTTCGCCTATACTCAAGTTCGTGGCGGTTGTGCTGAGCATTTGCCCAATCCAACAGGACGTGCTGGGGCAAGATGAAATAGAAGGCGCGGCACTGGCACGATTTTGCGCATATGCACATCGTGTTCGAAGCATCAGACACACGGACGCCGTAAGGATACCCTCGACATTGCGCGGCTTCCTGACCTTGCCCAGACTGGCTTCAATTCGCTTCCGCGACGGTGGCTGCCAGACGGTCGATTTCTGGGGTATGTCCAGCAGCGTGCGCGAGGTTGACATCCATTTCGGGTTCAGCCGACGCAGAGTGCGCCCAGATGACGCGCTCACGAGATACCTCAAGGAACTCCACGACGCGTCGCCGAATTTGGACGTTCTGCGGGTCCGAGGAACGACGTCTGCACAGTTCCTACGCAATGTCTCGGTGTATACGGCCCTGAGCACGCTAGACCTACGCGTAGGAACCTCACTCTCCATGGAGTTATTCTGCAAGATTGCCACGACATTCGCAGCCCTCCGCGAGCTGACGGTAGACGCTCGCCACCTAGACGCGCAGGAACTCTTGGAGGGACTCACCTCCCCCACGGTAGACACGGAGATCTTCATTTCATTACGAGATTTAACACTCCAGGCGAAGCCCGCCCTTGCCTCGGCCCTGTTGCAGCTCATCCCATCCTGCACCCTGGAAACATTCCACTTGGACGCTCAGTGGACGCCGGACGCGCCCCCCAGTCCGCTCCGCCAGGTATTCGCACACCTCCCGGACAGCGTCCGAGCTCTCTCGCTAGAATGTTTCGACGACGTCGACATAGTCGACCGCGCTACGCTGCGTCCACTGGCGCGTCTCGCTGGCCTCCGGCGTTTCGACGTACAGGTTGCCGTGACGCCATGCCTCCACGACCAAGACGCCAGGGACCTCGCGGCGTGGTGGCCAAACTTGGAGCACTTTGTCGTCGGCGCAGTCGAGGATGTCTGTGGGCTGCCACGAGATTACGGGATGACGCCCGCGGTTTACGCATTCTTCGCGAGATCTTGTCCCGCGCTACGAAGCCTGGCGCTTCCGGTCCACATACCTGCGAGCGCCGAAGAGTTGCCGGATGCCGCGTCTCTTGCCCGTACACCGAGTAACGCAAATGGGCGCGCGTGCACCGCGGTTCGCTGCCATCCCCTGCGACGGCTGGACATCGGTACCAGGAAGACGACCCCTGCATCTATCGCTGACTTTTGCAACTATATCCATACCTTATTCCCCTCATTAACATCACTCGAGGCATCTGATTCAGGCCTGCAAGGCATCGACCTGTTACAGCAGGTAGCCGGCCCGAAGCCACAATCTGGCCTTGACACCTATTATCACAACATTCTTACTCGACACGGTTTCACGGAATCTTGACGGATCCCATCATGGCTAGAATGGACTGACTGCACCCGTAGACTCGGAGACTGATCGCTGTTACACAGGGAGACCCGCGCTAGAGTAGAGTTTTACTGACCGATAGACTTAGATCACCTATGCTCACCTGCGTAGATGCGAGTAGATATTCCCGATAAACCTCGTGGCTTTGCGCGTATCTTGACGACATCAGGAATGGATGTGGCTACTCGTTATTCAATCATAATGGACACTTCGACCCTCACCTTCAAGTTTACTCGTTGACGGCGTCTTGCATATCCATCATGCTCTCAGGCGGCGCGTCAAGAGACAATTATAGTCCACCCTGCCAGAGCTCATTAGGCGTGCCAAGCGGTGGGACAGAAACGGATATTTTTTCGCGGAGCGCCGATGAGACGCAGGACTCCATAACGGAGATCAAGAGGCACAACTTGGGCACAACTGCCCGGTGATCGCGCTGACCGCCCAATGGTCATGATGACACTTGTCTTAATCCACATCCGGACAGCGCCTTGCGCTGCCACTGGATACGGTGTCGCAACGGGTATGTAGCAGCGGGAAAGAAGGCTATTCTTGCCGCCGGAGGGTTACACAGAGGACGTGCGGGACCATGGAGGCGCGGCGCTATGGAAGCTAAAGATTAAGAGGCAGCGCCTGTCCTGGCGTCAATCGGGGACCTAGAGAAGGGCTGCGAAGGGGCGATGCTTGCAATTGTCAGTGACGCCCGGATCCCGGACAGCCATGCCATCCCTACAGTGTCGCGTTCCCTGGTAAACGCGCGGACTCTGGAGAACGTACCGAGGCGCCGATGTAGACAGCGCAACGCGCTGAGAATCCGTTACGCGCCCACCTGGCTTCATAAAGACTCGCCGCCGCCAGCGATGCAGAGCTTGTCCCCAGAATCTCCGCCTTCCTTCCTGTACCACCCTCTAGATCTGTCCCCTGTGCACGTTAGTCATGCCAGCGCGCATTTCGTCCAGTGAGTGCCTTGATGTCTGTGAACGAGTTAGCGATAGATACCGCCACAACTCTAGGTGCTGTCCGGATCGACGGCCAAAGACGTCTAGCCACCTTACCCGTCGAAGTCTACATGCTCATCCTAGACGAAATACACGGCGACGCCAATAACGAATCGTCAGTGGCGTATAAGGAGACCCTCTCAAATCTGAACCTCGTATGCCGGCTCTTCGCCAATCTGGTTACGCCAAAGCTGTTCGCACGCCTGACATTTGCGAGTCCACTGCCCAAGGAGTTAAAGCGGACACATGGCGCGCGTACGGCATGGCTGAAGGACCTTGCCCAGGGGGACAAAGCAGCTGCTGAGATAGCCGCTATGGTCAGGGAACTTGATCTCCACGGTTGCACGCCGCCAGATGGCGGGCGCCACCATGCCGCAACCGAAGCACCTTCGTGGCGGCACGGACAAATCATCACCTACTTTGCAAATCTGCGGAGTCTGACGCTGGTACAGACAGTAATTACGCAGGAGTTCTTCGCATCAACGAAACCCCTCCTGTGTCTCCACAGCCTGTCCATCAGGCACTGCTCCTTCGCACCGCCGACGGGGCGCTGCCAGCTGCTGCAGTGTTCGTTGAAGCTGGAACACTTCGACGCTATCCTTGTTGACGGCGTAGACCCATACGTTCCGACATTATCGAGCCTCGTCCGAGGATCCCCCTTGCGCTCGTTGAGGGTGACGGAGTGGCCACTGGCTCAGGCCATCTTGCAGGGCACCCCAGCGAGCCACCTCGAACAGCTGGAGATTCATTTTGATCCCCACGACTCTGCTGTCCTCTTCCGTTTCCTCGCGAGCGCAAGTTCAATATCGGACCTGTCGCTGGTGAGCATGCCAGATGAAAGCACTCTGTCGCAGGCAACACCATCCAAGATTACCCTGCCGAACTTGAAGACCCTGCGTTGTCCGCTGAACCTTCTTCCGATATTGTTTCCTGGGGGGGCCGTCTCGCGATTGAGCGTCGTGGATATCTGTGATTGGTTCAGCCCCAGTCCCCATGCAGATGGTCGGCTCCTGACGCCTCTCCAGCATTCGCAACTTCGCGAGCTGGAGATACCGGCGTGGGTGTTCTACCATTATCCCGTGCACCGATATGCGCCTTCGCTGGTCAATCTGGTAATCTGTTTTGACCTCTTTACCTACAACACGCCTCTCGAGCAGGTGCGAGCTTCATTGACGCATATAGCTGTCATGTGCTGACTCTTTCGTCCCAGGTTGTCCGTGACATCTGCTCCGTGGGCCGCATCTCCAAGCTCACGAGCCTGGATTTACGTTTCGTCGGTGCCGTTTGGAAGCTGAACCTGCGTCTGCAGCACAAGATGATCGCACAGCACCTCATGCACGCGTGTCCAGCTGCGCGCCGGATCTCCTTCGACGACGCTATCGATTGGCAGCGGGAGCCGTCGAGTTCGAAATGGAGGCCGCTTATACGGGCGCGGGAGCCCATCAAGGCCCTTTTGCGGACGCAGCCCAACATACAGGATATCATGCAGGTGACGGATTACGAGGGAACTTTTGCGGGGATACTCGGTAAGGACATTGACCTAGTGCAGGTGTAACACGTCAATAGGTTAAGCTCGCGTATGAACGATGTCACAACACAATAGTCTGTACATATTGTACGCATCGGCACAATGATTGGACGACATACCATAGCCCCGTAGACTCTCCTTCGCAGTGTAGTCTATATCGATAGATCATTGGTCAGTATATGTACTTACGTTATATTTCTAAATATTCTTGCGAGAAGACGATCTTGAGCGCTGGTGACAGTGGGATCGCGCCGGTGAGGAAGAAGAACTTGAACTCCAGAGCCCAAATCGGGATGTGGCAGAGGAAGTCTAGATCTGTTGCAGCCACAACCACGTGAGATCCTCTCTACTTCCTACTTTGGTAATGGGTGAGAGTTACTACCGCGACGCCCACGACAACAGTGACCTCCTCATTTCCTCGTCAGTGACAGTCCAATCGCTCGCACATCAATTGCCGAAGTGCTAGATGCCGCCTACAGCAGATCACGATGACGGCTACAGCGCGACAAGTTCTCGTTTCCTCTCACCCGGGTCGTCTGCGCCCCGCAAGTCGCCGTCTCGACAAAGCCTCAGCCTCAATGGTCGGAAATCATCCGCTTCACTACGAGGAGGATCTAGCCTGGCGGACGCACTAGGAGATGAGGGCGCAACGGGAAGGCACTCGCTCGCACATGAATTGGCAGTGGCGTTGATGCCCGAACCTAGCGCGGGGTCGAAGCTGCTTGCGGAGGAGTTTGGTATAGAGTATGACGAAGGGGCGGAGGGCATAGACGAGCCACCGGAAGATGCTCACGAGTACGATGGGGCAGATCAATCTCTGCAGCATGAGCTTGCACCAGAGGCGGAGAGGGAAGGAGCAGTGCACGCACCACCGCAGTTCGCGGAGGCAGCACAGGCAGACGTCGATCCTGCATTGTCCAGTCCTACGTCACCACGACAGAAGCGAAAACAAGAGCAAGACCCTATGGTGATACTCGCGCAGGATCTTGAGTACACCGAGAAGTTCCTGTCACACCTCCGTCGCCTAGACTCCGACCACGGACCGCACACTAACTTAGAGAACATCGCGTCCGACGTAATACGCCGCATCAATGACACTACGCGAGATCGGGAGGGGCAGGTGCGAGAGTTGCTGGAGTACGAGCGCGAGTTCAGGAAGATTGCTGGAGAGGTGAACGGCACGGAAGTGCTCGGTCAGTTGGACGTGCTGGAGAAGGTGATTGACGAGCCTGCCCCTGCCCCAGAACCGCGGAGGGACCTTGAGTCCGTGAACGAGGAGTCATTCTCGAGCGCGACGTCCACCAACGACTGGGAGGTCGACCCCGACCGAGAACGGCTAGGAGACGACGAAGACGACGAGTACGACTCCGCGTACTCAACAACGCCTGTGAAGTCTACCTTCCCTCCGCCTCCCCCACCTATTGGTCCACCCACTCCCGCGAATACCATCACTCAACTCACTTACCTCCGCACATTTACGACAACTGCAGTCGCATCGCTTGCCGTCATATCCGAGCACACACAAGTGAACGCTGCCGCTACAACAGATGCTGGGCGGAAGATCCGCGCGTTGAAGAACAAGCTCACGGAATGGCGGACAGAGTGGGACAGCGCAGAGCGCAGCCGAGTGAAAATCGAGCAGTGGGAGTCGGGGGTGGAGGTCGGCACACCAAACGGAGACACACCGCGGTCATACCGGAGAGTGGATGGGAGGAAGTTCGTGCAGGAGCACCTACAGGCATTTGAACAGGTCCTCGCGGAAGCAAATCGGAAGACTCAGCAGATCATGGCCGCTGCAGCATAGACAGGTCGGGTAGAGGGTACACATACATTCATTGCTCATTCTTCTACGATAGCTTAGCTTTGCCTAGATTGCGCTTTCGTCGCAGAAGATGTGTTCTGTGCGCATAGTTGGTTGATCTACTAATGCATCTCATCATAGTCGTTCTTTTTGCGCTCACTGCTACTTATCCACGATTGCTACGGCTCTCATCGCACATCGCACATTGCTTTACTGTTGTAGTGAATCTTGTATGGTTTGGAATGATACCAGCTACAACGATGGCCAGGTGACAGCAACGATGAGCCCTCCACCGACAGCTGCGTCGACCGTACAGTATATAATTGCGTGTCGTCCGCCGCTGAGCCTAGCGGCCACCAACAACACAACCTGGTCCCCCGCCTCCAACACTACAGCCTGCTCCCCGTCATTCACCCTGCTCCGGAGTCCTTCCACTGGACCAATTCCGACGCCGCAACGCCACCCCGCTCCTCGCCTTGCTGACTCCCGGCACGTCGACGCTATCCGCCCCAGTACTGGTCGCAAACGGAGAGAATGCAGACGACCAGTGACTTTGTGCGATTGGCTATAGCTAGTAGGTGTAGGGTCATGCCGCAAGTATGGCGTGCAGTTTCGACTCATTGGCACATGATTCTCCAGCTCCTGACTTCGGACTACCAGCGAGCCGTGACTCGACGCCATACCACGTCGGGTGACCGGTGGCCCCTTGGCCTAATTGAGGACACAGCGACAGAAAGGCCACTCACCATGATGTTGACTGTCTACGGTACGAGTTATGTATAGGTACCTTCTCCTACAACAATTGGTGATTCGGAAAGAAACATGTCCTTGGGATGCAGCTTCGAGGTTTGCGGCAGAGGAGTCCAGCCGAACTCAGGAATAGTCGGACATTAGGGATTTGGAGAGAACGTGTTCTATCGATACAGATGTGCTGCTTGCTACTACAGTTGTCATCGCCTTTGATGTCTGAGTTGGACTACTTTACCTTAGCCGCTGAACTTGAACCAGTTTGTCCTAGTGAGACGGCAGTGAATAGACTGGACATATCGGAACGCGAGGAATACTGACCGTGCCTCAACCGCCTCTTTTCGCACCGTCTTCTTCGGGTCATCTAACACCTTCCCTATTTCACGTATGACCACAGCCTTCTGTGGGTGCAGCACATCGTACCGCACAACATCGGGAAGGACCGCGAGGAACCGCAGAGCAGAAGTCCTCACTCGCTACATGGACGATTAGCATGCAAGCGGACTGGATCAAAGCTCCTGCACTTACCACGGAGGGCATGTCTCTGACCATGCTGTTCTTGAGCATCGTCGACACCAAGCTGGAAGCGTGTTCCGCGACGATATTATTTTCCTTCGTTTTCGACGACGAGCTGCCCTCTGCAGTCGCGAGAAGCGTGTCAATAACGCTGGCCCTGATCTCGAAGTCTGGGAGGTCGAGCCCACGGAGCAGAAGCGGCATCAGCTAGATATCGCTGTAAGCAGACGCGTCGTGCGCTAGGTGAGAGGAGTACCGTTGGCATCTGATGCGCGTAGACGGTTTTGGGCACAGACTTAATGATCGACGTCAGGGCAACAAGATAGGCGTTTTGCTGCTTCGGGTCTGCATCTACCGCATCACCGAGCAAACTCACATGAACATACCGAATGAACTGTCCAGTTAGGCGAACGCACCTTCCGACGACTTCGCCCCGTCGATGATCCTCGGCAACACGGAGCTGCAATATTTCTGTGCATACAGGAACTTGACGACCGCGTGGTTCTTTTTGGTGAGTATCTTGTCGGTAGCGACCACGCCGCCCACCGCCCGCGCAGCGTCCCAGCTAATCTCGTCGTTTCCAAACAGCTGGAAGAGACGATCGACGTGGTCAGCGGCGCGAGGATCCCCTCGGACCAGTAGAGCCTTCGTGATCCAAGTCCAAGTAGATATAGCTTGCCGGCGCTTCTCTGAGGGTTGAGCGTCGCTTGCGATCTGATTTGTCCAGAAGACGTCGAGCTTGTCCGTGAGGAAAGTCGATAACCCTGGGTGACGGTCAGTGATGAACGCGATGGGCTTTGGGGCTTGCGTACAATCTGTTCGCTTATTGAGAATAGACGAGATCGTGTGGACAGCCGCATCCTTCTGTAGTGCGTTATCTGCAACGGTGACGGTCCAATGTAGCAGCATGTCCAGGAACGCAGCTTCGTCTGGGACCGGGAGCGCTACCTGACCACGATTGCTCAGTTATTAGTATGAACTTCTCTGCTGCGATGTTGACTAACCTCCTTGTGAAGGGCGACGATGGCTGCTGCGAAGAGGGAGAGCAGATTCTTCTGCAGGGGGGACACGTCCACCTAAACGGTATTCAGCGTGGCAAACACGGCAAAGCGACCAAGACAACCCACGTCGAATGGGTCGAACTTCTTGTCTGACGGTATCTTCCGGTGCCCTTCAGCGAGTTGCTTGACATCGCCCTGGATATATGCAGCGAACAAAGCTCCGACAAAGGTCTCTTGTCGCCTAGGACACCATCAGAGCAATGACCCTCAAGCGACTCATTTGAAACGTACTGAGCAGAGAGCATTTGAACAACCAGCGTGATGACCTGAGCCGCTACCGACACGAGGCGGGGGTCAGTCGCCACCATATACGTGCCGTTCGACATCAAGGTCGAGTAAATGAACAGATTATACAACCGTGGCACCAGCCTGTCAACATACTTGATCACGTCCGCGTGGCCCGATTCGACCTTCGTGCGGAGGACATCGACGACGGTGCGCAGGAGCGAGTGCGCGTACGCCGCGCCCGGCTCCATATCCCCGTCCTCCACATTAGGGGGCACGCAGACGAGATCGAGCTTGGTGAGCAACCGGACGACGAGGGTCTCGAAGAGGTCGGGCTGCGTGCAGAGCTTCGTGAGCGAGGCGAGCGTGCGCCAGTACTTGAGCCGCGCGGCCTGGGCATCGCGTGGCGGCGCACGGTCCGGAAGTGAGCTGAAGAGCAGGGGCAGCGTCGTCTCAGCGACGTGACACGGCGCGGAGGCGGAGATGGTCGTGAGCAGGTCCAGAGCAGAGTCGCTGCAGAGGTGGCGTGAGCTGGTTCGGAGAGTGTGAGCTTGAAGGACGCACCTGATGTCTTCGTTCTCTTCCTGCCCATCTTGCAGTAGCTCGTTGACCTTGTGGACCACAAACCCGAGCTCGTCATCCGCCAGCAGCGCACGAGTGGTCACCAATGCCTTCAATCCGTCGAGCGCTGGCTGTGCCGACGATCCTGCAGTAAGCCCTACAGTAAGAACACCGAGTACCTCGTCCTTATAGGGCGCGAGGGGGATATCCTCCTCCGCAGGGAGGGTCTCCGGGTCGTTCGGCATCGAGTCCCGCGCAGCCGAGATGACGTCGGCGAGCAGTCGGAGGGTGGGCGCACGATTGGGCAGCTCGTCCGGGTTAAGGAAGAGCTTGACGAGGTGGGGCGTTACTTGTGACAGTGTGAAACGGGCGACAGATGCTGCGATGTATGGATCCTCAGCGTCGAGGAGGTGCCTGAAGAGAAATGTGCCGTACGGGTGGTCGCCATGAATGCACACATGACCTTGATAGCAGGCTTGGCCTGGCTCTTCTCCGGTTCACGCAGAATCTGGATGCATTCCTCGCACGCATCCTTCGCGAGGCCCTGGATGTCGTCATTGGCTTGTTCTTCGCCTGTTTGCGTAGAGTAGATCGTCCGGATCAGCACTTGCGTGGTGTGCAGGGCGGCTTGCTCTGTTGTGCTATCCGTCGGTTGGAAGATCTGCCACTCATAAGCACTTCTCCTCGCGAAGGGCACGTAGCCTCACCTCAAGCTTCAGGGAGTTCCACAGTTTGCGTGCGTGAGTACGCGCGACGGATGCTCCGTAGACGGGGAGACAGCTATCCAAGCCTTTCAGTGTATCTCTCTGAGAGACAGTTTCAGTCAAACACATCGCGGAACACGAGAGTGGACTACCTTAGTGACAGGTGTGCCCGCCGTGAGCTTCTCGAGGAAGAGTGGGATAGCCACGGGACCAAACAGTGGCGTCGCGTTGAGACATGCGCTATATGCTTCATGCGGAAGGGCGACAACGAAGGATGCCATTGCACACTTACCTCAATGCATTCTTGAGATCGTCTGTCGTGATCCCATACGGGTCATCGGGGGGTGGTCTAAAAGTGATCGGGAAGTAACAAAACGTGATGTTGAAGAGATCCTGCACCTAGTATCAGCCTGCTACAAGTTACACCGAGCTCACCAAATACCTCGATGTAAGCTGAGATGTCGAACTCCAGTAACAGGATTCGGTCGATAGCGAAGGCGAGGAGAAGGTTCCTAGGATCCTTCTCTCCCTCTGCAAGGGAGATGTATCCTGATAGAAAATCTTTCCCCATGCTCTTGAGCGCTGTAGAATGAATGGGTAAGATGTGAGCCTTAAGCAATGGAGAAACACAACTGACCATCCCGATGTTTAGCCATCAGCGTGTCAATAATCTTATAGACCATGAATCGTTGGGATTGAACTAGAGCTTTCATCCGAACATGCTTGACGAGCCTGGTTTGCTGAAAGGTGACAAACGCCGCAGACACGCAGGCACACGACATACCCGTTCATGACTTCAATGGCATCCGTGGAAGCAAAGGCAGGCATGCAGGTAAGGGATACGAGTCCTTTAAGAGCCGGGATGATAGTCTCGGTGTCCTCCAGCTTTCCACAGTAGAAGCTAACTAGCACACGGACTTCGCATACATCGCCTCCGTAAGAACCGAGATCGTGCGCTCAGGTGATGAATGCGCACCCGATTGCCGGCTGAGCTTTTCCGGGGGACATTTCCCTATCACGAGCGAGAGAAACTCAACACCTGGCATTCCTAATCGTAAATACATGCTTCGGAGGTCGGCACGGGCGGGTTACCCTTCGTCCTGAGCTCGTCTTCCTCGGAGGTAAGGTATTCGCCCAAGGCTTTCACAACATCTAACAAAGTTGCATTTCCACTGCCGATTTCTGCGCTGAATATTGAGATTGACACAAATGACACGATGACACTTGGGACTGACCGGACACCGCTGTATCGACTTCTTCCTCCTGCTCGGAGGCGATCCATGTCCGAACCACCCTCTGGAGTGATTCCATGCTACGCCCTTCCGCCTTCAAGATCGTCCAATGGAAAGTGCCTACCAAGCTCCTCACGATCTGAAGGGTAAACGAGACCGAACTGCGTTCAGGCTGGAGGAGGTACTGTGAGATGGATCGACGAAAGACTCACCTCCCGGAAGCGCCCAATATCTGGAAAGTGTATCTGGCACGTGGCGGACGACTCTGCCCTTGGGACGCCGCCACAGCGAGTGTGTGTCTTCACATTTGTGCTAACTTACTTGCCCTCCAAGTCTCCACCCGCCTGCCGGAGGTTGTAGCAGGCCCGAGCTCTCCGCAGTGCTCGAGACATATGCTCGCGTCAAGCAGCACACGTCTCGCCCAAACATGTCGTCGTAACACCGTTCTCTTCGCTCGCACCTTCAAACGCAAGGCACCAGGCAAGGCCACAGACGAGAAGATCAACTACAACGCACTCTCCTTCCAGGATGTCCCAGACGCAGAACACATCAGCTACAAACGCGTCACCGCGAACGACCTCGAGTCCTGCACAGAGCCACCGCGCCGCGTCAAGATGCTTGTGCGGGACTTCATCGAGGACTCCTTATACAACCCGCATTACGGCTACTTTCCGAAACAGGCCGACATCTTCACGGCAACTGAGCCTATTCAGTTTGGAAAGCTAAGGAACATCCTGGAGTTTGAGGAGGTGGTTGCGCGAAAGTATGCCGAGTATGGTCCTGACGGCGAAGGTCCCGGGAGGCAGATCTGGCATACGCCGACGGAGCTATTCAAGGTGCGTCGCGGCTTTTGAGTGTACGACATCTGACATACTTTTTTGAATAGCCCTGGTACGGCCAAGCCATTGCGCAATGTTTGCTGTCTGAGTATCTGCTCAAATACTTCCCATACGATGACTTCGTCATATACGAGATTGGCGCTGGGAATGGCACACTCGCCCTCGACATTCTCGACTATATCCAGGACCGCTACCCAGACGTGTACGATCGCACGCGGTATAAGATTATTGAGATCAGTGAGAGCCTCGCAAACCTGCAGCGCGAGAAGCTCTCCAGCAAGCACCCCTGCGTCGAAGTGCACAACCAGAGCATCTTCCGGTGGTCCACGCGCGAACCCGCGCCGTGCTTCTTCCTTGCCATGGAGGTTATCGTGAGTGTTCCCCCCATCCTCCGCAGGTCCCGCCAGTGAGCGTCGCGCCCAGGACAACTTCGCACACGACATGATCCGGTACGACCTGCGCACGCTCGAGCCGTACCAGGGGCTCGTCACGATCGACGCGCACGGTGACTTCAGCACGTACTACACGCGCGTGACGGACCCGCTCATCGCCGCGTTCCTCGCGCTCCGGCGGCACCTCATGCACGCGCCGCCGCTCTCGCGCGTGCTCAAGGCGTCGCGCGCGCTCCGCACATTCTACGCGAACCTGCCCTTCGCGCCGAACCTTTCCGCGCCGGAGTACATCCCGACGCGCCTGCTCAGCCTCCTCCGCACGCTCCGCCGCCACTTCCCGCGCCACCGCCTCCTCCTCTCCGACTTTGCGTCCCTCCCGGACACGGTCCCCGGCGCGAACGCGCCCGTCGTGCAAACGCGCTACCGCAACACGACCGTGCCGTGCACGACGTTCCTCGTCAAGCAGGGCTACTTCGACATTTTCTTCCCGACCGACTTCGAGCACCTCCGTGACATGTACGAGCACATCCTCGCGCAACCGCTACCCCTCGCCGAGCGCGAGGCACCGCTCGGCCCGTCGCCCCTCTCGACGAGCGCGTCGCCGCTCGCACTGGGAGGCAACTTCTTCTCGTCGTACCATCCGAAGAACTTGCGGTTGTCCCCGGACGGCGTCGCGTCCGCGGCGGGCATACCAGGCGGAGACCTGAAGTCGAGCGTGTACACTCATGCGGAGTTCATGTCAACGTATGCGAACCTCAGCAAGACGAGGCTACGTAACGGGGAGAATCCCATACTAAATCTGTACCAAAATGTCAAGTTTCTGTTCTGAGGGACTTGCCACCCTGACCGTGAATGACCACCCGCCGGGGTTCTCTGGTGATGAGGACGCGGTGAAATGATGCTCGACACAGGGCGTCGTTACTTCAGAGATATCGTCTTCGACTGGCTGAGACGGGCGTATAGCAACGGCATGAGACGTTTGCAGTCAATGCAGGGTTGCATGTCTGCAGTCGACAACCATGGCTTTCGGCGCACACGCTCATGTAGCGCGCATGGGGCGAACTCGAAAGTTGCTGTCTAGAAGGTCAACACAGCTGCTACAACAGATCCTGCAAGCGAAACGAGAATTGACTGGCCCTGATGGGGGCGTACTGGGTCGCACTGGAGCGCTCGGCTGGAGGCCGAGAGGCGACATATGCATCTAGATGGCGTGACAGAGCAGGGGTATTGCGATTACATCGAGACGCACAGCAGTGTTATACAAGATCATTGGTACATACAACGCACAGGGAACCGACATAGATTTATTGCCGCAGAGCGTACACCTTCCTTCCGTAGTAGACCGCGGTAGCGGTGGACGTCGCAGTGAGCACGGCAGGAATTGGCCCCTTGGCGACACGCGGCAGAGACGACAAGAGAAGGATTGCAGACGCGCCTGTGTTACGTGGACGTGTCAAGACCTGAGATGCGTGAGAGGGGAGAGAACGCACCCAGCGCAAACTCCAAGCCGTTTGGTGTTCCGTTGCGGATGTTGTTCGCACTGTAGAGGTACAGTGCGCCCACGCTAGGGGACGGAAGACGGTGAGACGGGTAAGGAATCACTACGAGCCAACAGACGCACCTGACACCCGCAACCAGAGACGGGATACTGCGCGTCCGCGCGAAGCCAGTGAGGCCGCCGACGATGCAGAGGGTGCCCATCACGTACGCGGGGTATGCAGACTATCCACAGCAAGTCAGCGTATTCCTGGTAGGCGTATGGACACGGAGTACCGACCATGTTCGACTGGTTGCGGAGGAGGTGGGAATGGTAGCTCTTGAAGGTGGACGCGTGTGAGGGTGCCCCGCAGGCTACCCCGCATTATAAGCCACCCGCTGCGATCGGCCGAAGCCCAGGCGTTGGCAAAGGCGGCTATTATCCATCGCGCGCCCCGGCTCTTGCACCTTTGTGCTTCCCGGTTCTCAACATCTTGCATCTGCGGTTCCTGCCATGTCTAGGGACGTCCTGCCCCAGAGGAACGAGGAGTATGGAACAAGGGAGTACTGGTAAGTTCCGCATCAGGGGTGGAACTGTACAGCTTGATGCCAGTGTGCGTAGGGACCAGAGGTACACTCAGTGAGTATCATCGCGGTCTTTCGCAAGTCTGCATGCCAACTGATCATGAGCAAGGGAGTCCGACGACACGTCGTTTGACTGGTTCAAGTCATATGCAGACGTGGCGGACATCCTCAGGGAGCTGATTCCGGACAAGGGCGCGAGGATCCTCATGCTGGGCTGCGGCAATTCGAAGCTGTCGGAAGAGGTCCGTAGACTACTCGGTTCACCTGATCTATGCGCGAACTGTATGCATCAGATGTACGACGATGGCTATAAAAACATCGTCAACACCGACGTATGTTTCTTGCGTGAACCCATGATCCTCCACACCACTGACCCAGCACGTTCTGGATCCGCTCCCAACTTAGTACTCTGGCGTGGTGATCGAGAAGATGAAGCACAAACACGCAGAGGCACGTCCAGAGATGGAGTGTACGAATATCGCATCAGGGTCGACAGCACCATTTGTTGAAATATTCTAGGGCATGAGATGGACATCCGAGACTTGTCTTTGGAGTCGGGCTCGTTCGATGTCGCAGTCGACAAAGGTAGTGGAGTGTGCCGCTTGGGCTACCTTTCCCTCACGCACATGCGCACAGGGACCATGGATGCAATGATGACTGCAAAGGGTGACGTTTGGGTGGGTATCCACGCCTTTTGTTGTCTGTTGCATTCACTGAGTGATGCCACCGAGCACAGGATCCACCGGAAGAGGTCGTCCAAAACTGCAATCGGGAGGTAGACGAAGTTCTCCGGTACGTCCTCACGTTCAAAACCGCGACCAATATTTGACACGTAAGTCAGCGTCCTGCGTAAACCGGGCGGCGTCTTCATATACCTAACCTTCGGCCAGCCGCACTTCCGCGAGCGGTACCTCACCAGACCAGACACAAGACTGGAGGTCCGCGCCCTGGGCGAGGCCTTCCACTACTACCTGTACATCCTGCGGACGTGACTGCAGGAGCGGTGGTATGACAAAAACACCAGGTCATCGATAGCATGCACAAACCCTGTAGAAGGTACAATAAAGATAGGTTAAATACCAATACCGCAAAGATCGCTCCTTCGAGGAACCCAGG
This sequence comes from Daedalea quercina L-15889, assembly GCA_001632345.1. Taxonomy (NCBI): domain Eukaryota; kingdom Fungi; phylum Basidiomycota; class Agaricomycetes; order Polyporales; family Fomitopsidaceae; genus Fomitopsis; species Fomitopsis quercina. The sequence continues at coordinate 203,042 of KV429077.1, read as the reverse complement.
TCGTCACCACCCTTTTTCAGATAGCGCAGATGTGTAGGGAAACTGGGCCGTGAAGAGGTGCACAATGTCTGTTTTCGTGACCATGCCAAAGAGCACGCCTCCCCGCGAGAAGAGGATATGGCGCAAATTCTGGCGCGCCTCCATCAGTCAAACGGTACAATGATAACCATACGGGATACGTACGAGTTTCTGGAACGTGCTGACGACCAGCTCGAGCGGCATCTCTGGTCGCATCTGCAGCACGGCGTCCTCCAGCACCGTCGACAGATCGACAAAGTTCGACTCGGGCTGCATAGGCCGCGGCGCAAACGTACATCTCCGTCTCTGCCCAGACGCGAGGTCCTCCGCAATGAGCGTATCTGTGTCCGCCCGTCAGCCCCTGCGCCGCGTTATGCATAAAAAGACACCTACCCAGCGCCGCTCTCAAGTTGTCTCTCGTTGCATACCCAACGAGCGTCTCCCCACAAAGAACCGGGAACCCATGGAAGCGGTACATCCGCACGAGCTGGTCGACGTCCTGGAGCTCGCACCCGCCCGCGAGGTCCTCCGCAATGACTACGAGGTCCGCCGCGGGCTTCATCACGTCTGCGGCGGTCTCGCCCTTGTCGCGAAACTCGGACGGCGGCAGCCACGGGTACGCGCGCATCGCGATCCAGATGGAGTAGATGCCCTCCTTCCCGAAGTAGTCCCCCACCCATTTCGAGACCATCACGGAGATCATGATCGGCAGGACGTGCGAGAGCGCGCCGGTGAGCTCGAAAAGGATGACGACGAGAGAGACTGTGACGTGAAAGTCGGTGAGTATGGCCGCGTATGAGCTGACGAAGTGGGACACCTACCGGTCATACGGGTGACCCCGCCTAGCATGGCGGATGCACCAATCACAGCATAGAATCCTGGCGAGACACACCGTGCATTTGGCTCCGGAGGGCATGACAGGAATATCCAAGCCTGGGGATATGCCCGTTGTAATCCCTGACTGGGAGACGAGAAAGCTCAGGTAGTGTCTTCGACGTGAACTGCTGAGCACCTACGTGATCAGACCGACGGCTCGGCCGAGACATGCACCGATAGCAATCGTAGGCAAAAATATACCTGCAGGAATCTACAGATGCACCTTCAGCAACAAACATGGCACATATCGAGGTTACTCTCACCATCATACCGAACGTCCATGCTGTCAGCACCAATTTCGTCCCAGCGGTGAGAATGAGCAAGAAGACGTTGGCCCAAGTGGCGGTGGTGCTACACCACTGATGTTAGGAATGTCCAATAATGATGCATATACCGGGATTCCCGCACTTGCACAGGCCATGGTAGTCACCTCTGACAGGATCACATTCCATGAACAGATTGGCGACCAATTCCGATGACTGCACCCTGAGGAAGACAACCTACGAATACACGTCAACGGCCTCATCACCTGGGGTGCTCAGATCGTACCAGATAGCAGACAACGGCCGTGATAGCGCTGACACAGACAACTTCTAGCGTAGGCCAGCTGTTCAGAGCGCTGCTGCGTCTGTACACAGCTGCTCGTGCATTGAGTCGGATAAGGAGTGAACCGAGCAGGCCCTAGAGATGCATGAGTAAAAGATTCCCCACGCTAGTCATTTCGACTCACACCAAGAACAGACAGGATCAGCCACGGTATCTGCGACGCTTCAGCTCAGTACGTCCATCACTAAAACCACTACGAAGCACGCACCAGTTCAAATGCCCGCCACACCGTCGTCTCATCGGTTATCTGCACCTGGAAGAGCACGAGCTTGCCGAGCCCGAATGGATCGATATACTGCAGTGCCATCGCTGCAATGACGCTGGTAACGAATCCGCGCCACATCACATCTGTACCCTTGGCGAAGGTGTCAAGCTCCTCGAGTCCGAAGAGGACGCCGCCCAAAGGCGAGCCGAAAGCAACCGAAACACCAGCAACTGCTGCTGCTGCAAGCATCTTCCGCTTACGGGCTGTGGAAACGTGTGTTCGAAAAAGCTATTTCTGCTGTGCGGGGTGTGGTCGCACCTTCGTTCCGGTGAATTTGCTTGAACATTTTGGAGAGGAGAAGCGCCAAGCAACAGGAAACATGTACTAATGGGCCCTGCGAGATCGGATTTAGTATGAGTCACTGTGAATTGAGATGGACATCCACACCTCTTTGCCCAAGGACAATCCCGAAGCGACGGCCAGAGCAAGACCAAGCGCCTTAATGAGCAATGTCCAAGGCGAAAGGAAGGAGTCCAAAACGTAGCCATCGAGGATCTTGCGCAACCTCAATAAGCGATAGCCGTCCGTCAAAAGTAAATAGTATACCTACGGCCTTGATCTCGGGAACTGGTCACAGAGTAGCAATTGAGTTATCGTCACGAACACAGGTACCAGGCGACTTACTTCCAGTATGAAACGCGCTGGTCACAATATGAGCTAAGCTTTACTGCTGGATAATCGGGTCACTCACTAAGGCGCGTAATACTTCACAAGGACAGCTGCGCTGCCAGCGAATGCAATCTACAGAATAGTTCGTGGACGTGTCAGAGTACGGTTCTGTCTCATCACGCACCGCAAGCAATACATATACCGAAGATTGCAGCAACGACTGCACGAAAATCCATTTGATGTGCAGGTACTCGCTCCACGTTTGCCACTCATAACAGAGCTCACCCGCTAGACGACGAAGTATTGGTGTAGTCCGCCTACAAGTGAGAAAGAAAGCACTCACGATCCAGTCCGCTGCAACACATGACCTGGTTGTAAAAGAAGCCGTATGCACATCGACCTTCCCGTAGATCACCCAACCTGCAACGCCATAGGCGCGTAAGAGAATCAGTGGACGCAGTAGGACTTCGCTGTACACACCATCGTACGAGCACATCCAGCCATGCACCCGCCGTTCCGATCCCCAAGCCGGTCAATATGGTCACTAGCCACATGCTGCCAGCGTCGGCCAGCCTAGCAGTCAGACCTCGAAAGCCGCGGTGACTGGCAAGTATGCGCTTCCGTTCTCGCTCCGCAGCCTCCTCGCGCTGCCAGTCAATCACTCCTCCCTCCTCGTACGCGGGCCCCTTCCCTTTACGAGGAAATGGCGTTGGTAACGGTCCATTGATGTATTCGTCACCAGGTAGCTCGTATTGTTCGGCGTCGTAGTCGGATGGACTATGAGCATGTCCGTTCAGCCCTTCGAGAGGTTTTACCCGTGGACGGGATCCTCTGCTTGTTGGTTAGTTCGATGCTTGTGACATAGAAGTCTGCAGCTGACCGCATGATAAGCTAAATTAAAGCCGTTGACAACCAGAGGACGCGAGACGACAGTCGCGTCTACGACGACGAGTGCGGTCGTAGAGCAGTGACGGAGCGATGTACTTACTGTCAGTGTATGGCGGGCACTGGCAAGTCCTGGGTCTAGCCCAGTCCAGCCCGTTCTGATTGCGCTTAATCGAACCGAACCAATCTGCTCCGGGACGCCACCATCTTTGCGCGCCTGATCATGATGGTCCCTGGGCGATGCAAGGTCCGTAACAGTCATGTCCCTTCGCCGCCCAGTGAGGTCGGCCTGGTCTGGCCTGTCCACAACTTGTCTGCAACCCCCACCACCCCCACCACCACCACTTTCATTGCAAACCACAGCGAGCCATGTTGGCCTTCACGGCGCCCAGGTCCCCTCCCTTCTTCGTCGTTAAAACTGGTTTAGCCATCCCTGCGGGCGAACGCCTCACTCTTGGTCGGCAGGCCTCCCTCATTGTTCCTCGGCTCTATCTTTCCAATCTCTTCACCGCTCGCGATCGTACTCAGCTCGCTGAGTTAGGCATAACACATGTCCTGAGCGCCATGGAGGAAGCCCCAAACTTACCCCAGGATTTGGGGCTGAAGACGCTACACGTCCCGATACGGGACGAAGTCGGCGTGGACATCTTGGCATACCTCGATGAGACAACAGCATGGATCAAGGCTGCTCTCGAGGAGAATGAGACAAACAAAGTATTGGTACGCCTGTCGTCCACATCACCCTCATTCCCTGATTGACCGATGGATTAGGTACACTGCCTCGTAGGCATGTCCCGCTCCGCGACCGTCGTCTGCGCGTACATCCTCGCTACCACGAATATGACGCCTTCGGAAACGATTGACTTCGTCGTATCCCGGCGTTGCGTCGTCTGCCCGAACGTCGGCTTCCGGAAACAGCTCGAGCATTACTACATGCGGCTGCATCCCGATGCGAAATCACCGGCGCGGCCAACTACGCCAAAATCGCAGGGCAAGTTCGGAATGAACCTTGGGAAGCTGCGACTTTGGCGGACATCTGTACCGGCGGCTTCAAGCAAGGCCGCGCAGGCGTCAACCTCGATCAACTTGCAGTCCCGCAACAGCGAGGAGTCCCCCAAGATTGTGAATGCGACCCTCTCTGTTACCTCCGACGAAATGCCAGTGGCGGAACTTTTGAAAAGAGGCTGAACATTCAGAGGCCTGTCTCTTATCCTCGTATTCCCATTACCTTGTTAAATTCTATTATCCTCTTCGAACATCGGATCTTGCTGGACGGTACCCTAGGATGTATTTCCTCATACATGTAGCGTTACTTATCTACACTATTGTAGGCTCGCAGCCACCGTAATGCCTGTGACTAGGTTTTGACTCTCACCCTGTGTGCATTCGGAGTGCATATTAGCTCGCTGGGTGTGCAACCCATAGCCTCACTCGGATAACCAGCGACTCACGATAAGATACCTTTCCGTCGCACTTCTTGCAGCTGTGTCTCGATGCGTTCGACCCATAGTGCCTCGCGAGACTTAACGAGGCGCGACTCGACATGCCCAACGCACAGGATGACTTCGACGTTCTCTAGCCTGGCGTAGCGCCTGCTCGCGAGGACTCTGTCAAGCAGAGTCATATCTGTCTCGTCGCTGAGCTTGGTGAGCAACGAATCGTGCACCCTCCCGTCTGTCTCGCCCTGGATGTCGAAAGTGATGACGAGTTCCCGGATTGCGCTACTCGAGCTGACATAGGAGAGTAAGGTTGTCGCCCAACCGAAGCGGTAGTCGCCGTACAAGTGCGGCTCGACAGATAGATGGAGAACCTCGAGCTTGTGCGTTGTACCGAGATGCAGGTAGTGTACTTTAAAGAGGAACTCTATGAGAAATAATACGTTCAACGGATTACGCGGCATTGGAACTCACCCGAGACGTCATCAGGGTTGACGGCACTCGTCATGGCTGCACGAACCCGCAGATGGAGCACACGAAGACACCAGCAGGCAGCGAGCAACTCCCGGTATGCAACGGCGTCCATATGTATGAAGTGTTGATAGCCTACATGGCCAACATGCAGGGTCAAGTCCGAGAGCCTCTGAGCAAGACCACCGTCGACCAGGAATTCGATGATATCGTGCACATGGGGGCCAACGAGAGTCAAGTGAGACAGTCTCGAATGACGCGTCAAAGGCAAACAGAGGCGTTCTCCACTGCGCTTCTTTACGGTCTTGACATTGACGCAGTAGAGTTCGACTAGCCGCCCGAGTGCGCAGACGAGCTGGGCGAAGATAGACGTAGACGGAAGCGTTACATCATTCAGAGTAAGCCGGGAGATGGACGTGAAGGATGCGACGCGTGTAAAGAATCCTACATCCGTCATCCCGGTTCGCCATACGCCATGTTCGATGAATAGAGACTCCAAGCACGGCATCCTGCCAGCCAACTGTGCGGTAAACATCGGTAAATGTGCCAGCGACTTGCTTGCCAGTGTGCTCCCCTGGATGCTCACGAATTCTCGCTTTGCGAACGCATGGTGAGCTCGGACAAATCGCGACAGCCGGATGACGTCGCGATGGTGGCCTAGCTGAAGCACGCCGAGTGTTAGGTGCATTCGACAGCGAACGAACCAGGCTTTGCAGACGAAGGCGCAGGCGAGAAGGGCTTGTGGCTCGTCTATGAGCGAATCGATCACCATTTCCCAGAGTTCTATCGGCAAGGAGAGATGACTTGAAAGCGTGCACGCCAGGGCAGGTGCGTGGTGACGATCGCGGCGACCTGCAAAATGGTCCCTGCAGTGGTCCATCGGATGGATAAAGGCGGCTGAGTAGTGAGATGATGGGGCCTGGCGACCATTCACATGGTTAGCACCCACCGCCAGAGACGCTAAGGGCACCAATGCAGATGACATTGGAACACGATCGTAGGATCGACCCAAATGGCAAGCAGGATGTGCCGGCACAGGCTCGGGCGTGCTGCTCTGGGGGTCCGAAATGGCGTAAGTCGAGCGGTAACTCGGTGGAGGGCTCTCGCGGCAACATTCGAGGTGCACGACGCCATTCTTCCGTATACGTACGACACTGTCCTCTTGAACGGCTTCTCGACACACTGGGCATTGCATAGGAACGATTAACACCGTAGGATTGACTACCTGTTGCAGGTCTGGCCCGCAGAATTCGTAAAGCATCCGAGCATCGGAAAGCAGTTCCTGGAGCTCGTCCTCGTGCCCCTCATCCGTGGTTGCGATGTGGCCCGGAGTGCTATACGACAAGCTCTCCTGGTGCACGTAACCGCGTCAGACTTCCAAATCGTCATCGTGTAACAAACGTACATACCTGTGGCATATGGCCGTCTTGATGCTGCTTCGTTAAGTGATCATCGTAAATCCACTCTCTATGAATTGGCATTTCCTCGACTGTGGGCAACCTGATATCCTCTTCTTCCTCCTCAAGAGCGACGTCGTAGAACTCGTCCCGGGCAAGAGAGGAACTTGCGATACGGATAGGGACTTCGCGGACTCGCTGGTCTCGATCATAGGAGAAGACAGATTGTATCTCGGTTGTGTCGGTAGCGGTCAACAGACTTTCACCGATAGTCTGTGGCAGAGACGCGGTACTTGCATTCCATGCGGTGTGCGGGTTGCTTCGCTCTCCGGGTGACGAGAGACTATCCATATTGCTCACGCAGAAAGCCCCAGAGTTGCCATCGAATATGCATGAAATCGACCGCAAAACATCGTTTGTGAAATCTTCGCTTGCATCTGGTACACGTAAAAGCCATTCAGTAACTAAATGTCGTATAGCTCAGAAATAACTCACGGGTGCATTGCAAATGTAGCCGTGCAATCTCACTGGACACCCTGGTTTTCACAGCTTCGGGTTCCGTCGTACAGCTCGGTCCTCCGGGTTTGGACGCGACGTCTTCAGAGTCGTGCTCCTTGATAGATTGCAACCGCCTTAAAATCCGGCGAGGACCGCCTTGCAGGCGGCGTCCTTCTCTTTGCGGCGACGCAGCGCGGTCGCAGTCCCTTATGACTGTAGTAGCATACGAAGCAGAAGGCCGGCGTTTCCGGAGGAGACTAGTCATGATGAACCAGACGAGTTCCAATTTAGCTAGGCCACTTCACTGTAATGTTGAGCCATCGACGGCCCAGAAGAGTTCCCTATGCTACGTACCACGCTAGCCTGTAGGCTTCGTCACTGAGTGCAAAATCTGCAAAGAGATAGTAATACGGTCTGTACGTGAGGATGAGTTTGTCGGGTGGAGGGGTAGGTGCAAGCAAGGTGAAAGAGTGGGGACTTACAGCAACGATCATTATCTATAGACGACACTGCACAGCCATAAGTATCTCACCCTTCCTATCTCTCGGGTCGATCCGTTGTCCTGACGAGCGTTTCGCGTGAGCGCATAATCTCGCATACATACCTGTCTCTTTGTTAATGATTGCCGGATCAGATCCTCGTGCGAAGGCCAGAGTCAAATACATCAAGGGTCTGTTATTGTCACAACAAGCATTGAAACCCGCATGCAAAATTCACGCTGAGAACTCGAGGTGTTAGACGTCGAGCAACTACTGTTTGACTGGAGATCGAAACGTTCCACGCAGCCACGCCCTTGAAGATGCTCCTAAATCACCAAATCACCTATATCGCATCCGAGAATACATATGTGTTAGCGCATGCAGTAGTATCCATGCGGGTAGCAAGTGCAAGACAATGGCGCTACTTGCCTTATCAAGTACCATCAAAGACGGTATGCCAAACTCCTGAATCCTACTCGAGAAGGATGCGCGTGACTGTCGTGCTTTGTAGTCCCTGGAGCTCGTATAGCTCACGTTCACGACATTCTTCTCTATTGCGAGCTTCGACGCCCGGAAGGAGAAATCGCCCGTGTTGTTGCCTCCATATCTACGACCCGTGATAAGCTCGAGTTCTTGGATGGGCGCACCGTACTTGTCGCGTCGGTCGCAGCACCAAGCGATTGCCTCGAAGTAAGGCTTCTTGTCAGCGTGCAATACGACAAGACGCTTAGCCTTGACTGTGGGACCACGGCGATGCCAGTGTATTGAATCGGAAGCTTGGGGGCCGCCGCCGACTGCCTTGAAACAGTCTAGTGCGCAGTGGGCCGGGACGTCTAGCGTCAGCGTCGTTACACTGCTCGGGATCTGTTTGAAGATGGAGGTCCATGGATCAGAGCGTTGCTCCTCCAGCTCTTTGAGCGATGAAGCCGCAATGGTGAGGGAGCGTAGGGAATCGAATTTCAAGGCTAAGAGGCCGATGTAGGAGAGTGTTAAAGTGGGGAGGAGACCACCGTACCACTGCCACTTCACCCGGAACAAGTGGTTTGGCGACGACAGGAAAGCAAAATTCGTCCGGAGGCCGGAAGAATACAACTCGAGGGAAAGCTCTGTCTGAGCTGATGCGATTCTAGCCAAAGAAGGGCAAATTTGGCACAGGTCCCGGAAATGGCGCCGATCCCGCAGAGCTATGTCCACACTTGTCGTTGGCGGGAAAGAAACATACTTCAAAATGTCCGACATATCAGAGTTGTTCGGTGGAAGCGGCTGCGTACCCAAGCCGAAGTGTTGGAGATGGCTGAAATTGACAGATTGTGGCGGCTGTCGTCCTTCCGAGCCTTCGGAATGCGTCGGGCGTGAGTCGAGATACTCGAGATGCAGGAAACGGAGTGTTGGACAATTGCAGAGTGCTTCTAGCAAGTCATGTAGAGACATTCCCATGATGCAATTCTTCAGAATGAGCGTGTCAAGTCCTTGGAATAACTCTGCGTGTGGCACGTCCATCGTCATAGAGACCATGACGAAACTCCGGAGAGATGGCATCTCATCAGAGAGTACCCAAGGTTCGTCGTCCTCCATTTCGTTGGACCCATTTACTGTCAGATGCTTGAGCAGAGGCAGAGACTTGCCGCGAAGTGGCCGGAGCAGGGCGGGTATGTCTGGATCTTGGATATCGATGACATGAAGCTCGAGTAAACGATGTGTTTGAGCCGCCAACAGCTGACCATGACCCTCGGATGCTTCCGGGGCTCCCCAGTTTTCTCCGTAACCAAAATATTTGATGCAAAGGGACGCCTGCTCTGACCTACGCAAAATGGCCTCCAGCTTCTCGACGCATGAATTGGGCCGAAGTACCATGTACGCCCATAACTTCGGGGATCCTAGAAGTATTCGGCGCCAATGGGTGCAAATATGAGAGAGAATCCAAGCTGTCTCCTCATTCCGCCCGTAGAGGACTCGTCGTGAGTCCCAAGTGCAGTACGCATCGACAATGGACGTGAGGAATACGTGATGTAGCAGCTCGCTGGGTAAGCGAGTGATGAGGTAGGTTGGTGGCGCATCCGCACGATTGGTGTTCTCTAGAGAGCAGTTCATGGTCTATATGTATCAGTGTGAAATGTCCGAGTCGAGGACTCGAAAATATCGGTGCGGCGTATTGAACCGTGTTTCTAGGCCTGGTCTGATACCAGTGCCCATTGAGGTTACCCTAGCAATACTCAGTCAACAAAGACAGACTCGCCTAGCAAGTATTCTGGCCCGCGTTCTCTTAGGTTTGTGGCTCTAACTAGTCGCGGCAGGTTGCTGTTCGAGTTCAACGTCAACGACAGACGCGACGCCACACCCTGCCTGCCGTTTCCGGTAAAACCTGGCGCCTATACATACTCAGTACTCAAGTCTCAGGTTCAAGTTGCGGCTGCCCGACCGTGACTCGACTGCTTACGGTTAAGCCGTAGTACCAGTACTGCTCCGAGTGTGCGCGGTAATTCACTCGTGCACACAGATTGCGCAAGGACATCCTCACCCGTTCGCCGAAAGCTCGCTGGTCTCAGGAATGTCTACTTCAGCTGGTCCATCCAACAGTGTATCTGCAGATGACAGGTCTCCGGCCTCCATGTCCTCTATTCTTGTTGAACCACTCTACCAGCTCCAAGCCTTGTCACAGCAGCTGTTTCTCTCCCTTGGCCCTGCGCAATCCAAGCCACCTCCGGCACCTCCTGTCTCTGCATTCCTTGCAGTCGACGCTACGCTCGCGGCCGCGGTGCAGTGCGCACGAGCACATCAGGTGCGGCAGCGGCGGATTGAAGCACTGAAGACTGAGATTCTTGGCCTCGAGGGTGAGTGGCGAAATGTCGTGGACTCCCTTGAGGAAGGGAGGAAGGAATTAGAGCAAATGGTCAAGGAAGGCGAGGAACGGCTGAAGGCCATTGAAGACGCGAAACAGGGTGCGCTCTCTGCTACCACCTCCGCAGTCTGAGACTGTCTGACTGCTTACCTGTTCTGCGTTGTGACCACTGTCGCGAATGCAGCTGCGATTCCATACCCGGAATTACTCGCCTACGCACAGAGCCTCTCCGCATTCACGTCTGCACCACCAAACATGCCCGACCTCACACTTCCGGGCCAGCCCCCTCCTCCGCTGTTCTTCCCGCCCTTCCCGAATGAGGAGAAGATGCGTCGCGGGCACATGAATGACGAAGCACCGCTAGGTTTGCTTGGCGAGACACATTCTGTCGGCAAGGGTGCGCAGACTGTTTGATTACCTATCACTCTGTCCGTGGTTAATTTGAATTGCCATCCCAGCACCCACTGTGCAGCCCAAGTCCGTGGAGCATCCGGACCATTTGATGGGCCCTGGTGCGAACCCGTACCGTCCAGACCTCCGTGCTCCCCAGCAGCAGTTCTTTGACCTTGATTTGGACCTAAATCCAGATTTGTAAGGACGTCAGTAGGGCAGTACATGCATGCATCCTCTCCTGATTGGTGTCTGCAGGTGAGTTACGATATTAGTGTGCAGCCTGTGATCCTTACAGACATGCGCAAACGCAATTGCCGCGCGCCCCTGCTCTTTTTGTCCTCTTGTCTATCAGCAATTGAACTGTTGCATGTTTGGCATGGCACTAAACCCATCAATGTGAACATGTATATAGTGACATCGCCTCATATGCGCTTATAAGAGAGCGCACCTACAGCCCAGAAGCCGGGCAGACCAATATCTCATCGAACCGCCTTCTGCGCCACACCGTTACCACTAATTCTTTTGAAGGTGCCACTACCGTACTCTTTAACAGCTAGCCGCTGGCCGCCTCCAAACCGACCAACCACGTACAGAACCCACGACATACTACTTATTCTAACGACTATGAAGAGAGTAAGCCCCGGGCATATACCTACGACCAACGTCGTAGCGGGAGGAATTCTTAAGCTTCCAAACGAACTCGCAATAAATATTCCTTCTTGCGACGAAAGAGTGGTGGTCATATCTCAACTAGACAGCTCCAAATGTCCAGTTTGTCCCCCAGCTTTGTCAACGCTGGTACAACGCAGCGCTCACATTTTCAGAGATGTGACGTTTTCTATTCGTTACGCCGTTCACAGGCAAGGAAATCCTACAAGCGCGTGTCGACCTATCGAAGGGATGGCCCTGTGTATCAGATACACTGAACAAGAACATGAGGACCAAGGTTGGGACACGAGCACCTATCCTCACCCTCCGAGCTGTGCGAGTCCTTGGGGATAGAACATGCTCGCATCCAGGAGCTTGTGGTGTTTGCGACTGGATCGGAGGCGTCCATTCGCCCTCCGTTTGACTTGGCTCGCAGACACTCAGCAACATTCATGCCGCGTCGTCTGTCGTTACACAGAAGTACCCCTCACTCGGATAGTCGGTACTCAAAAGTAGCAATTGTCAAATTAATGGCTCCTCATTTTTCGTCGATGACGATGGAGCGATGGGAAGACTTCCGGATGAATCACAGCTACAGACGTCGATGATAATAGCACCGACAGCTCGCTGGAATACTACTATCCTTGCGGAGATACCGTGTACTGTGTCAGCATTGCAATTAGAACTAGGAACTCACAATCTGGCTGTTCCATTCTTCCACGCGTTTGTCCAAGCTGCATGCGACGATAACGTCTCTTGCCCGTTTTGAAACACCTGAGCATAATATCTTGGTTGAACGTCGCAACCCAGAGCATGTTTGCATCTGCACATTGTTGCCGCAAGAGCTCATGAAGCGCATAGAGACGCGGTATCTGCAAGTGTCACGGCTGCCTGGATCCACGAGGTTGACTACAGTCATAACGATCGTGACCAAGAATGCCTCCAGAGTTCTTGAAGCCCGGTTGAAGACGAAAGCGGTTCCGAAGAAGTATGCTGATGAGGTCGACGTACGGGTTGAGGTTCAATGATAATGTATCGGTTCGATGGTTCAAAATAATGTCGACGCCGTAGTACAATGAATGCACTAGTGGTTCATCTGCTACAGGATGTGTCGATAGTCCACCCAGATTCACCAAGTGAATGAAACATAAGCGCCGAGGATACAACATGATACAAGACATACGATGTTATCAGTACAGACAAATTGCTACGAGAGAATATAAAAGGCTAGTTTGCAGGGTTCGAACAGTTCTAGGGTGATGAGCACGAACACGGAATATACAACAATAACACCAACGGTCAGCAGAGTCCAGCTACAGGATGTTATAAATTGGATAGGGAATGATAGGTTGCGGGTTGCTCAGGTCAGAGAAACGCCTAGGGGGTGGTGGTCAGGCTCGGACTTGACCCAGAACGGTGCACATGCTTACTTGAATAGAGAGATGTCAATCTACGAGTGGTGTAAGTCATCGACGAGATCGCCTGCAGCGCCATGGGCCGGAACGTACCAATGACTTGAATGCAATGAACGCATGGTTGTCGTTATGCGTGTCCACCTCCTGGCATGTCTCGCACAAGTCCATTGCACAAAAGGCGCATCGGAACCAGATTCCAGCGGGCCGAGTCATGCACCGATCGCACAGTGCAGTCGGATGTAATAGATGTTTGAGATAACCTACACCACGCTTATAAGCCAGCACGATAAAAGGCTACGAGATACATACCCTTGGGGTTTTCTGGATCAAAGCTACCGTCCGGAGGACCAACGGGGAATTTGTATCTGGTAGAATGTCCGTCAGTAAATGCGCCCAGCTCGTGTCCGGAGATACATACATCCGGGGTATTAGTGGATATTCAATCTGCAACGGACGATCTAGAGGGCGTTTAAACTTGAAGAAGACATGCATAGGGTTGTGTACAACATAAGAACGCTCTTCGCATTTAGCGCACTGCTAACACGTCAGGAAGCGACCCGAAGTCAGACTAAGGGCACTAACTAGGCTATAGGCCTTGGGGAGTGATGGACAAGAGGCGCACTGATACCGCACCCCAATAATCCGCTGTGCATTATTACTTCAGCACTCAGGACGGCGCTCGCAAATATGATCAACATTACATCGTTGCATGCGTCACATCTGACACCATGATCTTCAGACCCCGCATCGGCAGTCGTGCTGTCTGCGGGCGAAGACGCATTTCGCAGGCCGACGCCGAGGACCGTCCTGTCGTAGGCAGACAATAGCGAGTTCCGACGAGACCGCACGATCTGGCCCGTCGCTGCGTCACGTCCGCTCCAAAGACTCTTGGCGCGTTCGCTCGCCGATTGCAGCTCTGCATTCGGTAGTGGGTACGGGATCTGCGTCAAAGTCAGAAGGCGTCTGAAGCCTCGACGGAGACGTCGAAACGCACCTTGATCATGATGTGAGATGAGCTGTGGCCGGTTTCCGTAGTATCGAGGTTTCCGGGCAGGCCTGCAGCCTCGCAGTTCTGACAAATGTCGACCGCATCGCAGATCGCACAGTGGAACCGTGCCCCGACGATATCTTGCATGCAACTATGTTGCACGCATCAACACATGCCAGTACGATGAACAGTGCTTTCTTATGACTTACTACATGCACTTGACTCCTGGGTGCTTAAGCGCTTTGCAATGGCTGAGCGAGGAGTTCTATCTTGGAAGGTTGTAAACGACGTACAATATTCCCCATCGGATGTTGTGGGATGCATGACAGGGGTCCCAGAACTTCCTGAGCCTCCTCTCGGCCTACCGGTCTTATCCGGAACGACTAAGAACGCGTGCGACGGGTGGATCTCATGGACCTGACTGCGCAAGACGTTCGACGTCAGGACCACACCGCGCGGTGGAACCGTCAGCGGGCTCAGATACCCACCTGTAGCATGCTTTGCACAGATTGAAATCTTCGCAAGACGCGCACTTGAAGCGACTGTTCACGATCGCAGTCCCACACGTCGAACAGTTGCAGCTGTCGCGGTCATCTTGTTCTGGGCGTGGCGCGCGCAGCAGTTAGCCCGAGGAAGTAAAAAAATGCTCGTTCTCATTCAACGGTAGACATTCAACTCACCGACGTCCTGCCATCCGCCGTGGCCCCAGCTCTTCTCGACGTATGCATGCCGCAGCTGGCCCTTCTGGCTGGGCGCAGTGCGCCTCCACTGCGACAATGCATCCTCACCTGACGCGGACCACTTCCCGATTCCGGGCGAGCTTCCGGGGGCGACGCTCATCTCGAGCGCGTGCGTCACACCGGCACCCGGTAGACACTCCCAGCAGAGCTCGTAACCAATCATGCCGCCGCCATCCTTCGAGTACGGCCCGTGCCCGTGCCCGTGCCCGTGCCTGCTCGTCATGATCTGCGGTACGAGGGTGGATGACGAGTTCGCGGTGGGCGACGTGGGGATCGCGGGGAGCGGCTTGCGCGGACGCCGGTCGCCGTTGCTGGTGGCCTGTGCATTGACCGTGCTGTCGGAAAACGACCGCAGGGGGACGTGGGAGTACTCGGACCCTGAAACCACCGACCATGATGAGTTCGACCCGGAAGACGAGGGAGGAGATGACGGGTAGCTGTTCGAGTGGGGCGACGGGGGGTAGACGGGAGAGCCGTTCGCCGGACGCGCGTCGTAGTCGACCGCCCTGTCTTTCCCCTTGCCCGACGAGTCTGCGCTGACAGAAGGTGACATCGGCCGCTTCTCCCCACATGTGGAGCATACGTATCGGATGGTGTCGAGTATAATGGTGCAGTTCGAGCATGTCGGCGGGTCCCGCGGAGGTGCGGGCGGAATAGAGGTAATGAATTGTAGGACCTCCGGTGGGACGTCGGGATGGATGAAGTCAAGCGGGTAAGCGATTTCCACGCTCGCTCTCGGATCGGCGAACGGGTTTGACGAAGACGTTGACGCAGACGATGTGGAACGCTTGAGGTCGCTTCCGGAAGAGGGGCCAGCATAATCCTGGACGGCAGCGTCGTGCACGTCCATCGATGTCGGGCGACTCTGTGCCGGCTCCACCTGAACACTTGAGCGATTTACGTCGCTTGCATCCTCGCATCCCGAATCGTGCGACGCCGCGTACGAGCTCCCCACTGTGTAGGCATAGTAGTACTTTCCGCTAGAGTCCTGCTGTAGCGCGAGTTCTCCGCTGAGCACCGAACGCCTGTCTGTCACGTCTGGCGCAGCCGCCTCGAACGAGTCTTCCGAAGGGGAGGGGAGATCGCCGAGCATAGACTTGATGGTGCGCGCATTCTGGTCACGCAACCATGCCGCGCCACGCTCGGAGTAGAGTGTCTGCGACCCGTAGCTCGAACCTGGTTGTCGTTCATCTTCGAACTTGAGTCTCTCGAAGACGGATGATGACCCCACTTGTGAGCGGCCGTCAGCGAACGGATCTGGCTCCTGCACGCGAAGGCCTTGAGAGCCAGATGCACTCTGGATGATCTCGGACGTGAGAGAAGGATGGACGCTCGAAGCGGATGCATTCTCCCAATGCGACGTATGTGTGGATGGTTGAGGGGATCTGCTGATGAGCGGCTCTCGACTGGCAGCCATGACTACCGTCTTCGAGCCGTTGGCACGATAGACATCGTATTTCGAGCCCATGTCCTTTGAGCTAACCGTGACGGAATCATCATCGACCTCGCCTTGTGGTACAGCGCTGAGTGAGAGCGAGTGTTCACTGCCGTTGCGATTCTTATACTCGTCCAGACTGATGAGAGACGACGTGTCCGAAAGACTCGGGCCATCGTATTCGACGGAAATCCGAACGCGCAGCATGATCTTGCCTCGTGTAAGGCTGCGACCAGATAGAACGGATGACGACGACGAGATGGGGCGCTCCTCATGTACCGGAGAGAAGTAGCGTATGGCCTCAGTCAGGTCCGAGTCTGTGCAGATGTCGGTGACTTCGCCGTCATCGTCTGTATAGGTAATAGAGAACGGCGTGGTGAACAGCGAGAAGCCTTGTTCTACCTGACGCTCAGTCAAGCTCAGATCCGATAATGCAATGAGCGAGACTCACTCTCTGCCTGAGTAGTTCATAGGAGCACGTCCGTGTGGAAGTGAAGCGGATCTTCCGCACAGCCTCATCGTACTTGCATTCTACGACCAACGCCTTGTCCGGCCGTGACTCAGTTGTATCATAGTCCGATATGGAGGCACCATAATCAGAGTAGGACATGAGGTTCGAACACTATCCCGGAGGGAACATCGGGCTGCGCATGAGAATGACGCTTTGCTGCGGTGTAATGCAATGGCCAGGTATGGAGAACGGCGCTCACCTTGCGGTGGAGTGACTACCACAAGCAATGGAAGAACTTTGCGTTCAAATATTGAAAGGACAGGTACGTTATGTCCTAATACTCCTCTGCCGTCTGGCCTAGGCTAGATCGCTCGGGCAGTTCATGTAATACTTGTTGATCCGCAGTTGAGCAGTTCCCTTGCGATGCGCCAGAAAAATATACTGGAAGTCTTGGGGCAAATTATGACAAGATAGTAACACTCAGACCGAGACAGGAGATGAAAGGAACTTGTTGAGTGGAGGAGCGATGTTGACCTCGATCACCCAGGATGCTTGCATACATAGACGCTCATGTACCTGGGTCACATGGCATTAGCGCCTGCGTCGGCGAAGAGGGTGTTGCTTTGTGCCTGCCCTGAAGAGATGTGGTCCGTGCGTAGGGCACCGCGGTATAACATGCCGTGCCCGACAATTTAACACCTCATACTTACCTTGATGGAATGTTCCCCTTCACGTCCCGGGGGCGTTGGCCATGGGGGCCTCTCATAGCACGGCGACCATGTCCTCAGGGGGATCCCACGGTTTGTATGGGCTTCGGCTCATGCACCGTCTCAATATTTTCCTGTCCCGCTTCGGCCCTCGGGCTGGGCGGGCCTTTATTTTTGTCCCTAACCTCTCCTAACCCTAACCCTGTGATATACACCCACATCACTGATGCATGCTTTTGTCGGTAGTAATATGAATGCATTCTCATCGTCATAATCGTAAGCGGTTGTATACTATACAGAGAATTCAATAGATCTGGCGACAGGGCATGCTTCTGGTAATGCAGAAAGCACAATGCTCAGTACTGGACACCCTGCCTTAGATCATTTACCTGTCTGCCAATACAATGCAGTGGCAAATATTAAGAGAAGATCAAATAAACGTGGTATAGGCATTATACAAAGTATCTCAAATTTTCCCACTTCATTCCATGCATTCTCAATATTTGTCGATGCATTGGCATTGCATGTTCAAGGAACAAGGCAATGAGTCATGAGTTACGGGGAGCGCGCGATATACAGTACACACTACTTATAGTACAGGAGCTTACGATGCTGGTCAAATACTAGCCCTTTTTGAAGCCTGTCCAAACTGCGTCAGTGACCAAGGACAACCCTATCCCAGAGCACACGAACCAAGACGACGCCGCTCATAGAATAGATCCGTTCTACTCGCCCCAAGATTGACGATCTTGGGACAGCCGTCACGATCCTTCTCTAACCTGGTGCACTCAGCGCAGTAGTACGCGTCCGAGATCCCTACGACCGCGTCAGAATTGGTGCATGCATGAGCCAGGGCTGGCTGCTCACCTGGTGAGCCGCATATAATGCACCGCCCGCCGTAAGTACCGAAGTTGCACTCGTCACATATACGGACAAGCGTTTCTGGGCGTACGTATGAATCACACACTGGGCTGCAACGGAAAGTCAGTCTCCGGCAGATTGAGGGGTACTAGTATGACGCACCACTTGCCATCACATTTCTCGCACAGACGGCCAATGGCTTGAGTAAGAGGCCTCAGTACGAGTCCTCGCATGGTCCAGGAGAGTTACTAACCGATACCTGGTTGGCGCCTGCACATAATTAGATCTGGAGACAAGACGGTCAGTACAGTGGCTGTTTGTGGTCAGAGGTGCGATGTACCGGGATGGTGCTTAGACATGGTGAACGGCGGTGAGGAAGGAGCTGTTAGGCATGCACAGTACGTACGAATTATACACCGGCGAGCAATGTAGGAAGACCGAGGTCGATTTGTCATCGTCTCACACGGCGAGTGTGGCTCATTTCTAGTCGAGCTGGTTCGATGGAGTCCGACAGTGGCCAGCCAGAGCACCTCTATACTAATTGCGACGAGAACCATGGTTAAGTTACATAAAATTCGCATGCCTGGTACATGGATCGGGGATGCCATTAACGTCCTAAGATGGTCTACATGGTACGGGGCATGAGGAATACTAGAAGCACAGCAATGACAAATACATGTGTACTGGACGACAGGACCGGCGACGATACTCATATTATGACAAGTGGAAACTTCCTACGCCTTCGCGCATCGCGATGTGCAACTTCTCCCGCATGACGGCCTTCGACGAGTACTCTGGTAGCTTGAGGTAGTTGACACACGTCATGACACTCGGGAGGTAGTCATCCGCAATCAAAGGTGCTTCGTGCGGCTTCCGCACAACCGTCAAGGGAGGGTTCAACCCTCGGAAGCCTGTGGTGAAGACCATCAAGCTGTCGGCCGCAAAGAATATCAACACTATAACAAACGCACCTCCTATTGGCAGCCTCGGGCTGCCGGTGATGAACTGAAGGTAGCTGCGGCGAGTAGGCGAGTCGAACTCGGACATGATCTCAAGCAAGTCATGGATTGCACGACTCTCAACATTGAAACCGTGGTCAGCTTTGAGTGCTTCACTCAAAGCTACGGTAGCGATGTTAAGGAAAGTCAGAAAAGACGCAGGAAAACCGGACGCACTCTCTAGCCCCCAGTCCTCCTCAGAGTTACCGAATAGCATTATCAGTTCGTCCGTCGTGAATGCCTGGAGGTCTGAGATCGGGAAGACCTTGGAGAAACCTTCCCGGAAGGCCTTCGCCTGCAGCTGTACTCCCTTGCCGATGATGGCGTCCAAGACTTCATGCACATACTCATCTACATTCTCTGAAGTGACCGTCATGTTTCGACCGCCAGGCTGCACGAATGGGGTGAGACATAGTGATCGCCGATTAGAACTCCAACACTCACCCGCAGCTCAATGTCGTAGCCAGGTATGGTGAAGTCTAGTGCAAGATCCTCCACCATGACATCCTCGACAACGCCGAGCTTACGGCGGATCTGTGAATGCATCAACACCTATGCGCCATGATTTAGCTCATTAGATGATGAAGCCTCACCTTCTCAGCTTGGGAATTCGCGGTGGCAAAACTTTGAATCTGCTCCAACGACGCAGCCAAGTGGGAGTCAACGCGCTGTAAGGAAGAATGAGCACGAGTATGAAAAGGCATCCACAAAAGGACCTACTCTCAGGTTATCGACTGTCAGGGGAACGTCTTCCCCGAGAACCAACTTCAGGAAGACCTTGTTGAACGACAAATCGATAATACGAGAATCCAGTAGAGCCTTCGCAACAAACTGTCCAATGACCCGGAAGATATGCGTCCGTTTGCTGTAGAGAGAATCAGAGACTCAGTATCAATACGTGATCGCGATACTTACTGCCCGGCATCGCCCACACTATCTACGTTGATCGGCGCAGGGAACAGACCAATGGGATGATGAACATATTGTCCGGAGAGCGTCGGGTCAGCGTCCCGCCATATTTTTAGGTCCTTTCGCGCAAACTCCTTCGATACGAGGGAGTAGAACTCCAGAGTAGGCCCTAGACCGGTGCCAACTTCTTCGAAGTACTCGACCTCAAGGATAGATGACGAAGATCCATACAGCTCAAATACCTTAACGGCTGATTCCAGGATATGTTGACGCGATATCCGGACTTTTTGCCGTTGCAGTCGTCCTAAGAAGCCTACGCCATCGTCTCGTCGCGAGCTGTCCTGGCCACGACTTTGCTGGCTCTGCCACTTCAAGATCAGACGGGCGTAGCCGAAAGACGTCGATTGCAGGAAGTTGTAACGAGTGCCGAAGGGGAAGAGGAACGGGAAATGTTGTGGTAGATCAAGAGCCCACTCAGGCAGGCATGAGCTACAGAGGAGATTAACAACATTCGTAACAGACACTATTTCCACTCACCTAGCAACTATCATCGGTTCCTCCAATTGTCGGGTTAATTTGGCAGTAAGCTTGTTGTTCACGAAGGCACTTTCTGGTAGGGCGCGTCTATAGCCTGGTATCGCCGGGCGTTCACTTTCTTGCACGTTCAGCTTGTGAAGGACGCGTAGCAAACGCAATATCTTGCCATGCGGTGCGTCTTCTGGAAGTGACGACAACGGCGGGGTTGGTGAACGACTCCGTGATCCAAGTTCATCGCCCCGAGCTGGAACAGACGATTAATAGGTGTCATAGAATAATGCACAGGAAACTCACAATCCGACAGAGGCGCCGGTCCAGGAACTTTTTTGAACTTAACAGTGTACACGCCCTGCCAGAACAGGCTGGGAGATGGTGCCTGGCCAGACTTCTTACGCCCTTCGTGCTGGTGCACGGCACCGTAGATGGTTAAATCAAGAGGGAGCTTGTGGTCGTCCATGAAGAACTCTAGGTGCCAATCATTCGGTTTCGACTTGACTGCTGCGGCATACGACGCTCCAGTGCTTGCAAAGCCACGTCCACCACTTATGGGAGGTCGGCTCTTTGTTGGCGCTGGAGTAGGTACTCTGGTTCCGTCAGGAGTTTGGGCTTCTACTCTCGAGCCGTCTGTACGAATGTAAGTCATCGGCAACAGCAAGGTCCAACACGTAGCCTGCTCACCTTCGCCGACGGATACGGTGATCGTCCTGTCTGCATCAGGATTGTCCATGTGCTCATCGTCGTCAACCACCTGAGCAAGCTCAGTGCACTTCAGAGCGCGGCGGAAACTCAACATACCTCAGCATCGACATCGATCTCGTCATCCGTGAATTCGGCGGCGAACTCGGGCTCCTGCACGGCCGTCCCACTCGACGCACTGTCCGGTGCCGATGGAGAGGCATTGGCCTCTGAGACTTCAGGAGCCGCAGACGAAGAGGGGGATGATTTTGATACCGATTGTTCCGGCACTCCATCCGTCTCCGTTGAGGTTACGGGCTCAGAAGGGGCATCTGCGGTACCAGCCTTCTTCTCTTTAAGGCGGAGGCTTCGTCGGCGAGCGACACTGGCAGAGTCCGACGACGCTGGGTTGGGTGCGGGTGGTGGGGGAAGCGCACTTCGAGATGATGACGGAGGAGCAAGGGCGGAGGCAGCGAGAGCGGCGAGCATCCCCGACAATCGGGAACCACCTGGGAGAGTACCAGCAACACGCGGACGGAGGTAATCATGCAGAGCCTGGAAAGTCGCAATCGCGTGGATGGAAACGACAATATTACTGAGGCTCTTTGGCACGTCCGAATCTTCCGCCGCAACTAAACGGAGGCGCAATTGGCGGGCAAGCAACGACGGGGAACTTCGCTTAGAGTCTAGCAGCCCATCAGCCACGCGAATAAAGGAAAACACACAACAGAACGTACCATCCGAATTCTGGGCCACGGTGACAACCTCAAAGGACTCCATTCTGGTGAGACTCTCCTGCAGTTTCTTGACCAAGGTCGCAAAAGGAGTTTGACCATGAATGGCGGCCTTCAATCTCTGCGTAGTGAACACACGGAAGAGCAGCTCGCGCCGACGATTAAGATCAACTAAGTTGCATTTTAGGTATCTGAAACTAGACAACGGTACCAAGAATACTCACCATTTCGCTGTTCGTCGACTACCAGTTGCAAAAGACCATCCACTAAACCGCTCTGGAGTAGCTCGAAACTCGACACAGATGATTGTGGTGAGGCAAACAAATCGGCCAATGAGGAAAGCGCTGTCTCCAGCTCTGGTTCGGAAGCACTGTGCTTGCTGATCTCGATGACGACGCGTTTAAGAGTTGCAAACGAATCGTCGCCTCGTTCTTCTTCTGGCCCATGCAGATACTTGTACCGGATGAGCCTTGCGCGCCAAGTAATTGCGTCATCCGGGTCAAGAGAAAGAGAAGAGAGCTTCTTGTAACCAGGTATTGACGAGGCTACTGCGGGAGTTATCACAGCAGGCTCAGGGGGCACTAGTACGTCGGCATCCTTGTCTTTGTCTTTGTCCTTATCTTTGGACTTCAACGTCGCTACGGGCCGTGTCGAGAGTAGCCCAACTTCATGTAGCACGCCCTCGCGCCTGAAAGCGGGCTTATACTCTGAAGGAGCCTTACTGAGAAGTAGCTCCACAATCTGGAGAGCGCCAATGACGAGGCTGGGATGGTCCTTGGAGGAGAGAATCGACGATGCGAAGGTTGCAATAGGAACAAACTGCATCAACAGTATAAGCACCGACCCACAAGGGTCTTTTGAACTGAACGCACCTTGAACACCTTTATCAACTCATCCGCCTCTAAGAAGCTGACAGCCTTCAGCAGACCGGTGAGTGTCTTGATTCGTACAGGAGTCATGACACTGGCGGCATAGACGTCGACGAGAATTGGGACCATGAGGCGCAAGAACCTGCCCACAACTGCGGGTTTAGACCGTAAGAGCTCCGTACGGTCAGGCACTGGCTCTTTCGAAGTAATCGTTGGGACTATGCCTTCGTCACCATCATGTATTGACTGGGTGTCTGCAGAGCTAGGATCTTGAGAAACATTCTCTTCGGGTTGTGCAGAAGTCGAAGCCCCTGCAACGACTGACGGGTCCTCGCCAAGGATGGCCGCTGCCATGGCATTCACAGCTTGTCGCGCAGCAACGCGCTCCGCTTTTGCTCTCGCCTTCGTAAGCTTAGACAGTGCTTTCTCAGTGTAGGCCTTGTGGTCGAAGACACCATCTGCGATATGTAATCAATTAGCGATAGAATGGTCGCAGCTGCCTAACGTACCCTTAGGCAACGGGGGCATTAGTTCAGAGACAAGGCTTAATGCCTCTTCCACTTGATCCTTCGGTCGATGTGCGAGATTTTCCATGACTGTCATATCCGCTAGTCCACCGCCAAGACCCTGGCCACCGTTTCCATCACCCTGCTCCTCGCCGTCCTCGGACGCGGGTGGCAGAACACCAGTCAGAATCTGATACAACGTATCCACGATACCGGCTTCTAGCAAGACGAGAGTGATCTTGGGACTGGCGCGAGCAGAAGTTGCCATAGCTCGGAGTAGCAGAGTGAATGTACCGGCCGCGATGAGAGGCGAGCCGCCGGAAGGCAGTAGTAATATGTTGACAGCCCGAACAAGATCGACATCGACCAGACTCTCCAGTTTCTCGGGAGCGATACGATGGTAGGCGTCAATAACACGGATGACACAGAGGCAGTCAAACTCAACCAGGCGTTGATCGGCGTACCCTAAACAGTTGCGGATGGTGGGCCATACTCCGCGTACCATAGGGAAATGCTCAGCTGAGATGTTACGGCAACAATTCGAGGCTGCTTGAAGAGCCGTCCTCTGAACTGCGATGGAAAAGAAGTCGAGGTAGTTCAAAAGGGCGGCGAGGCCACCTTCACGAACAATTGAACTCGGGAACTCCTCTGAGATCTTCTCCAACGTCTGCGAATCAAACCTCTTCAGATCTGCTAGGCAAACATGGAAATCTTACCACTCACGCTGAGCGTCTGCTCTGCTAAGTCGATGTAAGAGATTTCGATCAGTTTGCTACACAGCACAGGAATTGCCCCGTGGTAGACGACAGTATGCGCCACGCCCGGTAGCGCCTCCATGAGGTTGGCGAGACATCTGCATGCCAACACTTGAGCCTCCAGGTTCTCGTCACCTTGGTAAGCACCACCGCCAGCGCTCATAGCAAGGGCTGCCGCAAGCGCAGCATCCTCGTCAACGTCTTGTGCGTCTTGATCATCGTCTTCGTCCGGGTCACCACCAGTTCCCCCAAGGATACGGACGAGCTCTCGAACGAAGGACTCTACCTGGAAAGACCCCGCTAAAGTATCTTCTGTACTGATACTGAGCAATTCGCTCAGCTCTTGAAGGGTTAAAAGACGCGTGGTAGGGTCAGCGGTGGGCTTGATATTGTTCAGCATAGTCTTCAGACGACTGGACAGACCCATCATGTAAGACCCAAGCTGGCGGTAGTCGCCAAAGATTGCCATGGCAGACGGCTCGTCGAAACCGTCGCTTGACTGCTTCGCAGGTTCCCTTTGGTCCTCCTCAAGCGGCTCGTCCTGATCATCCCCCTCATCATGGCAATCGACGTCCTCGCAGATGTCTGCACCACCTGCGTACTCGTCCATAGCCTCATGCTTCTCGTTGGGCTGCTCGAACTCTCCATGCATACACTCGGCATCCATCATCTCGACGTCCTCGTCAGCCCGAGACGTACTTGCTATTGTTGACATCGCTTTGCTCTTCGCGGCAGCCTTGCCCTTCCCTGAAGTTGTTCTGCAGGAATAACGTGAATATTACCAAAGGAGAACATAGGTATTGGCCTTACCTCGTCTTCTTCGTCATCTCAGTAGATATTTGAGCTTCCGATCTCGATCGGAGGGAGTACGCGCTAACGGTTCTAGTACGTTTGGTAGTGGTGGAAGATGAGGCCAGGTTCTCCTCTCCTTGAGAAGCAGTCGGCTGAGCACGTCTCTTGCCCTTGGTGTCGCTCGACGGTTCGTTGATGGTCAGGGCAGGACCGGCGGGATGAGTGGCGCGGCGCGCTCTACATGATTTCTGTCAGCACTCGCACCCAGAGATTGCTGTGTGCAGACCTCTTGCTTGCTCGTGAAGCGTCGTCAGAGACTTCCTTTCCCTTTCCCTTGGCTGAGGCAGCCTCGCGGGCGCGCTTGGCTGGAACGGATGAAGAAGTGGACTGTTCCGCAGAGCTACGCTCCTTCTCTTTTTCCTTCTGTTTGGCAGCTTTCACTCTCGCGCTCGAGCGCAAGACCTTGGCGTCTGTGGAGGATCCTGGGACCGACGTAGATGGCTCTTCGGGGTGCGGCGTGGATGGACTGCAGCTACTGGTCACTTCTTGCTGCTCGATGTAGTCCATTTAGTGCATACAGCCGGCCATCGATTCCCTATCTATAGGCTATCGAATGGCAGTTACGATGAAGAGGATTGTGGCGGCGTCGAGCTAAGGCGGGACGGCGAGCGCGGGCGCGTAACCGGCGTATTCGGATTCCGATGCCTCCGCCCGAATTCTGTGGCTGTCTGGGAAAGAGCCTGCGCCGCGCTCTGTATCCACTTGCTGGCAAGATATCACAAATGCGGTTCTATTACCTTCGATGAGTGGCTCCGTTCTATTGCTGGCCTGGTACAACACACTGTCATCAAACTCTGAGATGATACCAGTGCATCCATCTACGATGCTGTGCTTCACAACATTTCAAACAGTACAGCTAAACGGCACTCTCTTTCAGCACTTCCTCGATAGCATCCACGAAGATGTCAGCAATCTTCTCGACTTGCTCACGCGTAACGTTGTACGCGGGGGAGAGCATTAAATGGTCGCCAGCAGTGCCCTCGATGTTGGCGCCTCCGGTCAAGCCCATGATGAGTAATCCCTTCTCCAAGCAACGCGCTTGCGCCAAGATGCCGAACCTCTGGCCATTGAAGTTCACTCTTGACGCCTCCGGGCCCGTGAAGTCAAACTCTACGCCCCACCACGCGCCTCCCCCGCGAATGTCGAAGACGAACGGCGCTGCGAGAGCGTTGGAAGACTGAAGGCGTTCGCGGAGAAGGGAGCCGAGGTATTCGCCTTGAACCCGCGCGTTTTCGAGCAGATTCTCTTCAATGAGGACCTTCTGCACAGCAAGCGAAGCTGCGCAAGCCAGGGGATGGGCCTTTCCGAAGACCGTGCGCGTCAGATTACGTAGGCGCGCCAGCGTTTGAACATCTCATAAGACCCACCTGATAGGTATGGCCGTGCTTCCAAAAGCCTGACGCGTCTCGAATACCATCGGCAACCTTCTTCGAAATCAACACTGCGCCGATTGACGCATAGCTGACGGCCGGTCAGCTTATGATAGCACCGCCAGTTACCTAGAAGCCTACCCTCCCCCAAGGCCTTTCGCAACGGCCTGAATGTCAGGAGATACGTTGTCACCGAAGCTTTGCCATGCGTGCAGTGTACCCATGCCTGCGAATTCTTACTTAAACCTCTAAACACGGGAACGATGGTTCTGAAACTTACGGCCCATTCCACTCATGACCTCATCGAGGATGAATAACGCGCCATACTTCTCGCAGACAGATTTCATAGCC
Organism: Daedalea quercina L-15889; assembly: GCA_001632345.1. Classification (NCBI taxonomy): domain Eukaryota; kingdom Fungi; phylum Basidiomycota; class Agaricomycetes; order Polyporales; family Fomitopsidaceae; genus Fomitopsis; species Fomitopsis quercina. Next base: position 176,469 of record KV429077.1, on the reverse strand, counting down.
TTGAAGTAACCTTTCGGGGCTGGCACCACCCCTGTGGTCGCGCCTACGACCGTTTCTGCAACAACTGGAAGACGATCAGCTTCAAATATCTTAGGACAGTCGCCGCAGAGCGTCCTCACAGCCAGCGACAGTATCCGGACCAAGCTCGAGGAACTTGTCTTCCAGTTCCTGACGGAGCCTCTCCACGTATTGCTCTTCTGTCTCGTCGGGCTTCTGGAAGTGCTTCGCGTACGCTGGAGAGACATGATGGAAATGTTCATGGTCGAGGATTCCTTCGTATGGAGCACGACGCCCAGGGTGGTACGCGAGGGACAATGTGCCGATGGAGTTTCCGTGGAAGGACAGGTGACGGGCGATGAAGTTCGTCCTTTGCGGTTGCTTTGTCTCGAAGAAGAACTATCGGGGACGTGTCAATGAGTAAGTATCACATAGCATATTCATATAAATGATGATACCTGACGAGCGGTCTTGATCACACCTTCCACAGCCTCGGTCCCTATACAAGATTCAACCACGCAAGTGCAAGCGGCGATTGAGTTGCCAACAAACCTCCGGAGACGAAACCAACGAGATCAAAAGCACCATTGCTCTGTTCGACGAGAAGCTTGGCCAGTTCCTCTGCTGGTTCGTTCGACAGTTGCATGTTGTACACATCTGAATCGGGCTCGCATCACCACGACGGCGCACACAAGTTGGAATACAAACACGACATCTTGTCCACTTGCTCCTTCAGCGCTTTCTTAACGGCAGGATGGCCATTCCCAATGCATGCCACAGCAGCACCGCCGACCGCATCCATGAGCTGCCTCCCGTCCTGGAGGGTTACATAGATGCCTTGCGCAGACGTGGCAATAGGCGGGGTCCAAAGTGTTCTGTGTAGGATAGACGTCGACCTCAGTAACGGCTTCGTACGAGCTGCGCTCGTCTCGTTAGTCGCGGTGGGTGCCATGGTCAAGTCGTGGAGCAATGACTCACTCCATCGCTGATAAGAAATACTAACCGATACCCATCATCTCGTGCGCTTCGAGAATGCAGGTATCGATTTCTCTGATCTACTTAACGCGTGAGTAGAGCTCAAATGGAGATGACCAGACGCGTGTTTGAAAGCGTAAGAGAAGCCTACGCTGGCGTGTACACTTCCCTGCCGCGAACTGGGAAGTTCCTGAATGAATAGTGAAGCATTAGATAAACTAAGATGCTGCGTGCTATCTTCGGCGCGGTCGTACGGCTAAGTCATGAACGTTAACCCGAGGGAGGTGGCGAACACCTTTGTACGGCTATTGAATCGTAGTGAAAGAAAAAAGGGACGAAGCGACACAGCGATTTGCCCGATTACTACCACACTGGCAATCGCCACGATAGACGAGTCAAAGCGTCGTATTGTATGACTCCTGCAGCCATGTTACTTCAAACTCGAGACGAACATAACCGACTAAACTCGGGCTACATCAGAGTTCTTCAAATAATCACGTGCACGCAATTCTGCCAGATATCTGTGAGCGCAACCCTTAGCTTCATCCCTTAATCATACTCCTCGGTATGGCACGGAGAAAGCGACAATTTCTCGATGACGACGATGACTCTTCTCCTGTCTCCGACGCTGATGATTATGATGACCCCAACTACGACCCAAACGATCCGGATGCGCGCGAAGAGCGCGAACTCTTCGAGGACCCGTACAAGCGCAAGCGCCGCAGGAAGAATGGGAAGGAGGACGCGATCTACGGAGTGTTTGCAGACGACGATGAAGGTGAGGCGTTTGATAGTCGAAGAGGTGGTAAGGGGGAGAAGCGGAGGGACTGGGCGAAGGCCCCGGCCTTCGTGTCAGGTGAGAAGGTGGACATGGTCAAGGTAACAGATGGGGACGTCGAGATGAAGGGTGCAGAGGCAGATGGAGAAGACGGGAATCGAGGGTCAGGGTATTTGAACGGAGAGGAGACGGATGAGGCATTGGAAACCGACGACTCAGGACCATCGAAGCCACCTTCCCCCAGGGTACGTGAGGACGAGGAGCCGGAGACGCGACCGCGCTTCGGTGGCATTGGTATTGGTGCGTCGAAATCCCAGGCCAGCAGCGCATTCTCTGGCTCTAGCAAAGAAGGCCTTGGCTTCAGCAGAGGAAGCCTTGGCTCGTCTGAGCGTGCGTCAACACCACCTGGCGATGTGAATCCCGAGTCTTCATCTACTCCAGCAACCTCAGAAGACCTTCCCTCTGCATTCGGGGGCTCCCATACTCGGCGTTCCTTCCTACGCGATGGCAGGAGCAGGTCAGGCACACCGAAGCCGGTTCCCAGTCTCGGTGCGGCTGAGCGGCAACACTTCAGCAAGCTCGGAGGCACATTCGGAGCGCGTATGCTAGAGAAGATGGGCTGGCAGGCTGGTACTGGCCTAGGTGTAACTGGGGAGGGTATTGTGACCCCAGTCGAGAGCAAACTTCGACCGAAGGGTATGGGTCTCGCGTTTAAGGGCTTCGCTGAGAAGACCGACCAGTCGAAGTCGGAGGCGAGACGTAGAGGGGAGGCCGTGAGTGACGACGAGGACAAGCCTGCTACGAAGCTCGGGCGCAAGGCCGCGAAGGCACACGAGGAGAGGGCACAAGCGTGGAAGAAGCAGCGCAAGACGAAGATACGAATTGCGCACAAGACGTATGAGGAGATTGTCGCAGAGGCTGGGCAGGAGCCAGCACCCATTGATCTTGGACAGATCATAGATGCTACCGGTGCTACCGTACGTATTCACGTCCGTCTGTGCTATGGGTGTACATCTAACCGATTGTTCTACAGCCCAGGGAAGTGTCCTCCCTCGCAGATGTGTCGATAGCATCGTGGACGCCCACTGCGGATCCGATGCGCCTGCCTGAGATCCGGCATAATCTGCGTTTAATCGCTGAGGCATGCAAAGGCGATCTGGACGGCCTTGCACGGGAGGCTAAGGCCCTCGAGGAACGCAAGAAGTGGATACGAGCAGAGGACGCAAGACTGCGGAAGCGAGTGGAAGAGGAAGCTGAGCGTAAGCCTGCACTTAGTATATTGTATCTTCTGTCGCTTAACTCTGTCACGCCAGTGATCTCTCGGTTGCAGCAAGTCAACCTCGTAGTAGAAGACATCAATTCTCGGGCGAGAGAGTTGGCCTCGACGTACGAGCCTTCGCTCGAGACATTCTCAGACGATTTTGAAAAGCTCCTCGGACAGTACGCAAAGGAGTTCGATAGATATCGGCTGGATGAGGTCATCGTTGCAGCCATTGCACCAGTCGTAAGTCCATATCTCACGCTGCGAGCGTGTCATCGATGCTTATGATGCATCTTAGGTACGGCGTATGCTAGCACAATGGCATCCTCTCCAGGATCCTGTTGCGTTCACTCCGCTGTTCCGGCTATGGAGGAACGCACTTAAGATGGCCCTGTCCGACGAAAAGCCGCAAGATCAAATTTCGGCATATGGGTCGAGTACGGTCATTTCGTCCGCACCTGTAGTGTGAGTACAAAGTTCCGGCCCTTGCTCGTCCCTAACTGACCTCATATTCACCAGAGAGAAGCCGATGACGCCCTACGAGAGCCTGCTTTGGAACGCGTGGTTGCCGAAGGTACGGTCCTCCATCAACAACGACTGGTCACCAGACGACCCACAGCCCGCAGTCCGCCTATATGAAGCATGGTCCAGCTTCTTGCCCCCGTTTATCCGAGACAATTTCTTTGATCAGCTGGTACTGCCGAAGATAGTGAAAGCAGTGGACGACTGGAATCCGCGCAGCAGCAAAGTGCCTCTACAGACGCTGGTCTTCCCATGGTTGCCCCATGTGGGCTTGCGCCTCGACGAAGTGCTCGGAGATGCGCGCAGAAAGGTCAAGAGCATACTGAGGCATTGGACCGTTGCTGAAGGCATGCTGGACCACCTAGCCGTATGGAAAGACGTGAGTGGCAACCTCGATGTCACTTGGTCATCCATGCATCCTTGCTCACTCGATATAATTCTAGGTCTTCGATGTGGGCGATTGGGACGCGATGTTGTTGAAGTACGTCGTACCAAAGCTGGGCAATCGACTCCGCGAAGATTTCCGAGTCAACCCTCGTAATCAAGATATGGCGCCTTTGCAAGACGTCATGCTGTGGGAGAACCTCCTCAGTCCTACGGTCATGTCGCGTCTCCTCGAGACCGAGTTCTTCCCGAAGTGGTTGGACGTACTGCATATCTGGCTCGTACAGCCAAGCCCGAGCTTCGAGGAAGTCGCGCAGTGGTACTCATTTTGGAAAGGGACCTTCTCAGAGAACGTGCAGAGCATGCCCGGTGTCGCGCAGGGCTTCACGTGCGGACTGCAGCTGATGAACAAGGCGATCGAGCTCGGGCCCAATGCGTCCACGCAGCTACCCCGGCCAGACCACCATCGCTCCTCTTCCCCTGCGCTGACGGCGGCGGGGAAACAGAAGGCGGCACCGAAGATGCGTCCCGCGCGGACACAGGAAATTACCTTCCGTTCCATCGTCGAAGAGTATACATCCTCCCACAACTTGCTGTTCATGCCGGCCGGCCGTGTGCACGAGAAGTCGCGCATGCCTCTCTTCCGCGTCTCGCCAACTGCGGATGGGAAAGGCGGGCTGCTTGTCTATATCCAAGACGATGCAGTCTGGGCGCCAGATGGTGATGAATATAGAGCTATATCGCTGGAGGACATGGTTTTGCGCGGAAGGAAGGACAAGTAGATGCTACAGCAACGCATCTCATAATATACAATGAACTGTAATATGTTGTAGTACGCCGTGCTTGAGCCTGTTGTATTCACATAGGTCGTCTACGGATCCACCTGTCCACGTACGCACCGTTCACCTGCACCAGAGGCGGGAGCCCGCAAGGCTCGACGTGTGTGCAAATTAAATTAACTAATAAACGTTCTGTGACACAGAGGGGCTCGCTACGAAGCAGAGCAGGTGGAGGAGACGCCAATCTGTGTCACAGGCTCAAGTCACCTCTATACATAGAAATGAGTAGCTGATACAGTAAGGTCGCAGTATGATACATCTATGCATCCTCTGGGTATCTACGCCGCCAGCCTGACCCTTGGAGAGAAAGCGGTTGCGACGCGTCGGTAGCGGGCTATTGGGCGCCTATCACTACCTCTGCGCGAAGGTACTGCAGAGGCTGACACACACTACTCTGCGAAGTACTCATCCCGTAGAGTTGATATTCTAGTGAAATCGCACTCATAGATTATTTTCCCGGTTTTTATGTGAATTTACATGCATTTCTGCACGGCGCCGAGCGTGATTAGGGCACTTCAACGAAAAATATTGTTGCGAACGGAATGTTTGTACATGTTTGTTGCCTGGGTTCACCCCCTAGCTGAGATATGCTCGCTTCGCTCGCAACAATTCGGAAGAGGCTGTGTGCATCACGTGATTCAGATTGACCTTGCCCTGAAGCTGCCGAACGCGGAAGGCCGAATTTCGTAGTCGCAGGGAGCAAGCTCGAGGCCGCCGCCCAACGTCAAGCCCGCAAGAACACCAACATGGTCAGTGGAATGCTGCGGGATGACCCAGAGACCCTGTTTCCATCCACCTATGTGGTCAAATCGATGCCTGGGACACCCTACGGGGATGGATGCGTCCGTTGACATCTGGATGTACTCTGGCGACAGATTCGGCCTCTGGGCTCTTTGATGTCTTCGACCTCTGTAGCAGAGTAGAACGCTGACCATTATATTCATGGCAGGCCCGAGGACCCAAAAAGCATTTGAAGCGCCTCGCCGCACCCTCGGCATGGATGTTGGACAAGTTGAGCGGGACCTACGTGCGTATATCCAGTTCACGAACACACGGTGTGCTCTGAAAGTTTGGGTATGCATAGGCTCCCCGTCCTTCGCCTGGTCCTCATAAGCTCCGTGAATCTCTCCCCCTCACCATCTTCCTCCGCAACAGGCTCAAATATGCGTTGACCGGAAAGGAGGTCCTCTCGATTGTTATGCAGCGCCTCATCAAGGTCGATGGCAAGGTTCGGACCGACCCCACCTACCCTGCTGGTTTCATGGGTGCGTGTTCTTCTGTTTGAAACGCGCTGAAACAGGCGTTGACTTTGAATAGATGTGATCACGATTGAGAAGTCGGGCGAGCACTTCCGTTTACTCTACGACGTCAAAGGCCGTTTCACTATCCACCGCATCACCTCTGAGGAGGCTACCTACAAGCTCCTCAAAGTCCGCAAGGTGGCCGTTGGCGCGAAGGGTGTGCCATACGTCGTTACTCACGACGGCCGCACGATCCGCTATCCCGACCCTGCCATCAAGGTCAACGACACCGTCAAGTTCGATCTTGAGCAGGGCAAGATCACGGACTTCGCAAAGTTCGATACCGGCAACATCGTCATGATCACTGGTGGTCGTAACATGGGCCGTGCTGGTGTCATTGTGCACCGCGAGAAGCACGTCGGTGGCTTCGACATTGTTCACGTGAAGGACGTCCTCGACCGGACATTTGCGACGCGGTGAGCAGCTCCCTTCGGTTTTGTATCGGCGCAGTGTTTAATTGGCTATATCAGAATTTCCAACATTTTCGTTATTGGTGAGGGTACAAAGCCTTGGGTGTCCCTCCCGAAGGGCAAGGGCACCAAGCTTACCATTACGGAGGAGCGGGATGCCAGGAGGAAACGGGCAGCCGAGCAATAAATGTTATGGGTTCGCACATTCCTCTGGTCCTTTTTGCTTTCATGTTATATGCCATGCTTGTATGACACTTCGTACCCAGCAAAATTTACCGCATACATGCATAACATCTCGATCCACCAGGAGCATCCGCACGGGTCGGCTCGTTGTACTCTGATTGCTATGGTCATGCTGCGGCACGACTGGGCACCCTCAGGCTCGTCACACGGTCTTTCGTCGCAACTGACGCTGTACCCACTGCTCGCGGTAACCTTTCTCTGACCGCCCTCGGTGAAAGTTCGCTAATCCAACCGTCCGTCAGTGAGTTTTGCTGAGGCTGGAAGCTGACGACCTGAACCGCAACGCAGACATTGACCAGTCAGGCCTACATACAAGCTTGTCGCAATGACGAGGTATAGTTTTGTCGGCCGCCCGGGCCGTAATTACCGTGGCCAGCTCAAGATCTTCCGATTTGACTGAGCCACACCGAGCGCCTGTAGTCCTCAGGTTGAAGTTCGACTGCGTTAGTTCTTCTCTTCATTACACTCCTACAGAGGACTTCCACTTGCTCACCTAGAAAAGCGCTCACAGCTAGTTAGACTCCTTTGAATAGCGTAAGTACTTTTACTTCCATATCGAGTTGCTCGGCAAACGTAGCCGAAATTGAGACTAGTCGCCAGCGTTGAGACTAGTAAGCTGCTACGCGGTTGAAGATTTCCAAAATACTAGACCGAATAAGAGGTAAAGTCCTTGAGCTATCCTGAAGGTGTTTATGACAGCACCTAATACATTCTACCTCATATATTTCGGAAGATGGAAACGACCGATACTCGTACGCGACCTGGGTCCGTGGCCCGAGTGCAAGGTACGCCACAAAATGACAATACCCTGCCTGCTATTCAGGCCTACATAAACTTTTGCAGAAGACGCTTCTCGAATTGAAGTTCGCACGATCCTCGATCTCAACGACGACGTCTTGCGGTACATATTGGGCCATATGCGATCGTGTGACCTCATTCGTCTCGCCATGACGTCGCACGCCGCTCACAACCTCGCAATACCACACCACCTCTCTCACGTCGTCCTCGACGCTTCACTGAATGCGCGAGTATTTACTCAAAACAGGGTCGCCCTTTTCTGCAAATACATCCTTGCAGACGAGTCCCGCGCGGGAGCTTTGCGCAACCTCAGCATCCTCGGCAGTGCATTCGAGGTTATACGACGCACATGGGGAACAGGTGACAACTACGATGTAGCTGGGGCCTTACACCTTGTCTTCACCAAGGCTCACCTGCTACATACCCTTTCGTTCTCTCACGCTGCATCTTTATTCTCATTCATGCCGTGGTTTCCAGGAATAGTAGCGGGCCTGGACAATCTCGAGGTGCTGAACCTCGGTACAACCTACGTCGACACGATCCGCGCTTTGTCCCAGAGCCGGATCCTGACTCGGCCAGCATCTTGTGTTACGATGCGACTCTACGTCCATCGGTTCATGTCCCTTGCGGAGGAACTCGGCCCTAACACTGTATTCCCCACCATTGAAGCACTCACGATCTTTGGAGAGATACGTGGCCTTGCTACCATTGCGGAAAAGTTCCCTAACATCAGAACTCTCATGGTGTACCCCATGAATTACCTTGTGATTGACGATGGCCTCAACAGCACGCCGACGGGCCACTGGCATCGACTCGACTTCGTTTCAACGGAGATGCCTCTTCCTTCGATGCGCCCAGTCCGCCACCTCAGGATCAAGTACGAGTTGGATGACCCTAATAAGAGCAATGGCAATAGGAAGACATTCGGACATACAGAGATTATGCTACACGCTATGTCTCCTGTCGTCCTTGATTGTCGCGGGGACGACACTATGCTAAACTTACTGCAGCAGTGTGGCATAGACTTGAGGTTCATCCGCGTCATTACTGGCAATAAGATGTCGAAAGGACCGGTGCAACAAGTTGATGCGAAAATCATGAATGAACGGATTGTGCGTCACACCATGCTCTCCTCTACTTACAGTGTCCTTGATGAGTCATGCTTGCCATAGGTACGCCTAGCCGCATCACTAGGTACCCTTCCCTTACGTGGCCTCGTGTTCATTGCAGATGTGCCATTTGTGCGGGCCCAGCGGCGACGGTTCGCAAAGGACATCGCAGCCCGTTTCGAGCTGATTGAATACGTCGCACTGGGACATGCCGCGGCGCAGACGGATCCATACACCGATCACCGCTGCCAGTGGTACCGTGTCACTCGCCAGCCTGGTGGACCGCCAAGCATCAAACCTCTCAAGGGGGCTGAAGGGGACAAGGTACACAACGAGCTTCTCGCCACGTGCCGTCCGGGGGTGTGAATTCGAAGTGGGAATGTACCAAACGCTCAGGAAGTGGTTAGGACATGTACAGATAATGGGAGGAGGTTTCATTGCGCAGAACGTGTGTACGTGTATGCATGGAATGGGATACTGTGATATGGTGGTGCAACAACCATAAATCAGTACTCAATCTTCAATTTCAAGAGTCAGCCCGTCAATGCGTGATACAACCCTCTCAATGCGCTAAAATTGCCCTGAGCCGTCTGCAGCTCGGCGCTTCCTCAGTTATGCCCAACTTGAAAGCTTTCGTCAGCAGCTGGATCGAAGTTTACGTTACCCACGAACACTTTGAGCAGACTCGGAGCAGGTTTCATAAGGGCAACTGCAGTCACCGGTGTGGCTACAGCCTTCTGACTCTGACCTGCACTGCCTCAAAGGCCCCAGAACATGAACCGCGGGACCGTCTCGTATCCCACCTCCTTGTACTAGGCGCGTTCAATTATGTTATGTTTTGTCTGCCACTCAGAACTCGTATCTGTGCGCGTGGCCTTGTCGAACTGTAATATGTCCAAGACCATAGCTTAACAGTAGCTTGACCATGTCTTGCGGTTGTCCACGGCGACTCTGGGGGGCCGCCCACGAAGACGGCATGTAGGTTCGTATTCCGGGCCACCCGAGAGTAATGACGGGCAAAGTCACATTCTGCGATGAGGTGGTGGCAGGGGTTGGTCACGACTTCGCGCGGATGTTGACATGGTCAATGTCTGGATCATGGTAAGGACCAACTTGTCTCAGTCAAAGGGCTGGACTACATATGGACATATATCTATGATTTTCAATCCTCTGCACGAAATATACATAGCATAGGGTTAGGGTTAGGAGAGGCTAGGGACAAAAATAAAGGCCCGCCCAGCCCGAGGGCCGAAGCGGGACAGGAAAATATTGAGACGGTGCATGAGCCGAAGCCCATACAAACCGTGGGATCCCCCTGAGGACATGGTCGCCGTGCTATGAGAGGCCCCCATGGCCAACGCCCCCGGGACGTGAAGGGGAACATTCCATCAAGGTAAGTATGAAGTGTTAAAGTGTCGGCCTCGCATACTTGTATGATCTGACGTCTGCGCACGGACCAGGTGTTCAGGGCGAGCGCGACGACGCAGGCTAGCGCTTCCATTGGTTGTCCGTGTACCTCAGCTTCACAAATGGCTCAATACATAGTGACTTAATACAAAGTCGGTCAAAAACATTCAAGGGAACAAGCCGATAATAGCAATAAGTATACTAGTAGATCATTACACCGTTCTACCAATAGTCCTCAGCCCTATATCCAACGACCTCCCCCTTACCCCGCTTCTTCCTCTCTGCATCCCACCGCTCGATCCACTTGCCCATCTTCTTCCGCGCATTCTCGCTCCCCACGTTCACCGTTGCGATCATCTTCCCCCAGTCGAGCGAGAGCGCGAAGCACGTTAGCTCGAAGAACGAGCTGTGCTCCGAGTACGGCACGCCGTACACTTGTAGCGCCGCGGTCATGTTCTTCATCGGATTGAGCTGGGTGTAAGTGAAGGTGCGGCTTTGTGAGCGGGAGATGATCGTCTGGACGGCGGGGAGCGTGTCGGTTCCCGTTGGTGCGGTAAAGCTGACGATTACAGATACATGAGCTAACCATGCGGGATGGAATCGATGATGAGCTCACGTCCAGCCTGTTGGGCGGAAGCCAACTGCCTTGCTGTAATGACCCTTGAATCGCTCGACGTACTCCTTGAGTCGATCCGAAGCAATCACACCCAGAGGTACAAGGTGCACGCCGCCTTCCAGCGGGTCCTTCGTAAGCATTGAGTGCAGCTCTGGGTCGGCTTGACATCGCAAGATCGCAGCCTTGCGCGAATCGCAGAAGACTTTGGTCTGGAGAGCTCGAGCAATGGCTGTGACCCAATCAGCGGTGATCTGCGGTCAATATTGAAAAGCGATACATGCCTTTGACAATGCGCTCCTTGCCGATGGAGTAGGTACTACAAGACTGTTCCATCAGTTGACATTCCCCGATAGATCCTGCGTACGTACCCTACAACGACGAGCGTCCTCCCTACATCCTGCTCCTTCTGCTCCGTCTTGACGGTAGCAGTGGTCACCCACCCATCCATGGTGCGATTCTGCTTGGCCTTCGCTGCGTCCTCATGTAGAGGGATACCCGCAACGATTCGCCTAGCCAGCTCCGCGCAAGCTGATATGACTTGCGGCTGCGGAGGGAAACAATACTATCAAAACAAGGCCTGCGTCAGTTGTTAAGCCGGATGGTATTGTGATGCAGCCTACCTTCGGATCCAGGTACGTGGTGTCGAGGTATACGTGGTCTATCCGCTTGCCCTTTATCGCGGGGTGCATCACATGCGCAGGGGACGCGCGGAAGTCACCGCAGTGCAAATACCGGAAGACCTTCGACGAGCCGACGAACTGCGACTTGTACACGCTGTCGCCTGCGTTGATCGTCTGCGCACCTTCGAACAAGAAAAGACACGAGCCGGGACCTGAAGCGCTAGCGGCATGAGTATGCAGAAAACGAACGGCGTTAGATTAGACTTACAGTGGTTCGCCTCTATCGGCGTGACTTGCACGCCGCCCGTGTCTGGGATTGTCGTGGCGACGTCGAGAGGAAGCGGGTGAACCCACTGTCGGTCGACACCAAGCATGTGAACAATCAGATTTGCAGTGCCTTCCGAGCAGTAGATAGGCCCATTGTCCCATTTCGCCGATAGGTTGGTATAGTGATCGGAGTGTGCATGTCTGCGGGCCGACCTGTCAGTTCCATGGCCCAGGGAGATGCACCACTGGTGGTGCTCACGTCAAAAAGTATGCCGTGACACCCGGTATGGCACCATAACGGAACGCATCCACAGCGATGGGCATCCCCTGCATGACCTTGTAGAACGGCGCCTTGCGCCGCCCACCGTTGCTCTTTGTCGGCCGGAAATTGCGGTCCTCGGCGACGGAGGCTTCCTTCCACGCTTCGTTCTCCTTGTGGGACGTCATGAGTATGGAAAAAGCGCCGGCCTTGGTGTCGGTCGACGGCTCCGAATCCTCAAGCTTGACCTTCGAGGAACTGGGGGTGGCCGCTTGGTAGGACGATACTGGGCGGAGGGACTTCAAGTTGGCCGCAATGGATGTAGAGGCCGATGGGGAGGCCGCCCGTGTGTCGGAAGTGGCTGATTTCGACATAGAGTCTATGCAACGATTGACATGCTCGTGGATCTCCTGGCAACCTCGTGAGCAACAAAAGTCAACGCGGCCGAGGAGCATACGCACGGTATCGTTCAGACCTCTCAGCTTCTTGTCACACAATGGACATGTTTCCACGCGTTCTTCCGGCGGAGGAGGATCATCTCCATCTGCCGTGAGGTCGATATCCGCGTCCTCGTCGTCCAGCGTAAGGTCAATGTCCACAGCGTCCTCCTCCTGTGCTTCTACAGACTTCCCCACGTTCTCCAGGTCTGCCTCGTCGTCTCCCATCGCCCACTCCCCATCATACACATTCGTAGGATCGTCGCTAGGCTCGGTCTTCATCGCCGGAGGGGGCGTGCATCCATCCAGAGGTGGCGCATGACCTACGCTCTGCGGCACCAGCGCGGTTGATCGTACAGGATCCTCTGCGAAAGTAGGCGGAAGTAGTAGAGAGGGAGGGCCGAAAGAAGATAAAGACGGGGGCTCCTCTGCTGTGCTCTTGTCCGGTGTGAGTAGCAGGGGAAGACCAAACGAGGTTTCTTCATCTTGTTCAGTCCGTGCTTCCTTCTCACCGAAGTACTTAGCTTTCTCATCCCTACGAGCTTCAGAGTTCGACTGTCGACGAGCTGTGTGTCGGTCGGCAGACGGAGGCAAGCTAGCACGGTTCGGAGTCTTGCTCGCCGCCAGAGGCGTTGCTCGAGCGACCGTTCCCGAAGACGCCTTAGGAGCGTCGTCGTCCGAGTCGATGACAATAATGTCTCCGGAGTCTACGCACTTGATCGGTGTCCGATTCGTCCTGGCTTCTACTTTAATTTTCTTCGGTGCTGTTCGACCAGGCTTCCCGAAGAAATCATGCAGAGTCGCCGATTGGGGCGTAGATTTTCGCTTCTTCGCCATAGCCTGCCTTTAAAACCCCAGAAAAAATGTCTTTAGGATGAGTCCAAGAACAAAAACAGTAAACCAAGGAGCGAGTCGTGACTGCTCTGCGCTGCCCGAGGAGTCGACGACGACTACTGCTCAGGAACTCATACTCAGGAGCCGAGGAGGGTGAGAATCGAGATCCAAGCGAACGCGGTCACGTTGCAGCTTCATAACGCGTTCCTGCCAGTGAGTCACGTCGTCTTGCGACTCCTTTGTCGGGCCATAACACTCCGCTGCACTACTCTTCGCAGGTCGCTCATTGGCAGTGATGTTTAGAGACTACTCTACTTTACTCTAGTTCTCACGACAACTCTTCTCGCCATTTCATCTACATCCCCACCGTTACTGATGGTCAGCAGCCTCTGTGGACTGCAGCATGCGCGCGTTTAGGGGCTCACCGGATCAGCCTGGAGCCAAGGCACTACTAAATTATAACCATGGCTACTCTCATACAGCGCTGCGTAGAGCATTGTACGCATCCCGAGGTGAGTGTCTACTCTGACATACATACGATTTCGTGGAAGGTACGGCGACATCTCCTGCCATTAGTCTGCTGTTTGACCATTTATTTGGAGAACGCCCGAGCCATCACCTTGCATAATGCATATTGCTCTGCTGCGCTTCGTACGCGCATGCACCATAAGAATAAAGGATAATCCCATATATGCACAATGCCGAGTCTTGCCTATGCGCGTGCAACAACCTCGAATGCGCTGGCAATCTTCGAATGCTAAGATCAGTGCTGCAGGAAGGGAGTAACGCGCCCGCTCAGTCTTACTTGCTCTGCAGTGCTGGCTGCATACGATGATGCATCGTCTGTGCCAGTCTGCGACATGCTTGAAGGAAGACACTCATGCCAGCACGAATTCTTTATTTCGTCAGTCGCTACGGCGTCTTTCTTCGGTCTCTGCTTACCTGGCTCCCGGTCACGAATCTGGTGAGTACTCCCACAAAGCGACTGGCCGATTCACACCGTAGAGTTGAACGTCCACACACTTATCCCGACGCGTGCGTCAGTGAAATATCAGTTGGCGTCTTCGACAATGACGAATTGGCCCACGCAGCCTGCACACTCGCCGCGCTCTTCGAGTCTTATATGATGTGATTCTCCTCTTACTGACCGTCGTACCTACAGGGACGGTTGTGTCAATTGTCTGTCCACTCTATGACGCTGACACCGTAACCAAAGCGTTTGGTACTCTCCGCGTTCTCGCATTAACTCGCAGATCATACGGCATCACGTTTCCAATCACTTGCCTAGGACTTGCACCTACCGCCATGAGCGTTGTCTGTTCTTCATCCCTGCAATGATGATAAGATAATGACTCACAGGGCTGTCTTTTCAGTTCAATTACATTGAAGTTAACGTCAGCAGAGCACCATTAGAGACAACTGCACTAGGATGTCAGACACAGGCTCACGAAGCATACTCTCGCCGCAAGCGGACATAAGGTATAAGCACACGCGAGCGGCTTGCCTCCGCTCACTCCAACTTTTGGAGCTACAGATGTATGGATCGTATGTCCTGTCGAGCACAATCTCACTGGCATACTACCAGATGCTATTGTCACGCGTACATCGTCAGTAGCATTCGATCTCATCGGGATCACGATTCTCTAGTACCAGTGTCGAAGACGCATTCAGCTCGAACTTCACGGACGGATTAGTGATGACAGCCATTTACCCTCCATTACCTCAGCACTGTTCGAAGACGGCACGCCCGCTTGGTTGTAGTTATTCACTGCGTCAGCTAACAGAACTGTGGTTAATATCCTGTCAGGCTTCATATTTTTGTAAGCTCATCATGTCTTGGTTATGGTCGACTCACAACTTGCCATCTATTTATCCTCAGCATATTCCTTCTACTGAACATACTGGACATTGTACTCAGTGTGGCTAACAAAGGTATTTTTCGTTCACGACATCGTTTTCATTCATTCCAGGGGTTTCAAGATGTCACCAACTATGTACTCTTTCCGTGAGTACATGTCTCTCGCTCTCTCAAGTATATGCCTTGTCTCATGCGTGCTACTGTGGTAGGTTCTCATGAATTCTCATTGTGCACTGTCTTCTCCACCTGTGGAACTGTGGAACACAGAGTACCCGTTAGAATGGTCAGATTCGCGGGATGAATCCACGGTCGTCTTTGCACATTGTGGGACTTCCGGGGTCGCACACGACCACTCTGGCAACGCGTCTGTCAACTCCACAGGATAAGAGACCGTGTCTCTGTCCGGCAGCGATGCTGCTTGTTAGTAAAGCACTTATCTAGGGCATATCGTGTTTCAGTACTCAAGCCGAGCCTTCAATGTCCGATGCCATCTAATGATTGATGTATGTATCCAGTGCTTAGCTTGAGTACGGGTCAGTGTATGTTTTGCTCATTGATATCTCCTGCATAGTTAGATGGCAGTTCGAACGACTTACGCGTGGCTTGACGACTGGTTTCTCAAGACGAACTCAAACTCTCATGAACTAACTGCGCCCATGACCTTTTGGGACCACTCCAAGCCTAGGAAGACATCTGGCGCGTCAATGTACGAGGTTCGCGCTAGCATCTAACGATCGCATTGATGACTACAGATGGACCACTCTTCGGTATACTGTACATGAATGGAGCCAATTGGACAACGCATTGGACTGCGCCCCACTTCAAAGTGCGCTCTTCGGTTCAGGGTCATTGAGAATAGACGGCAGATTCTCCTTGATCAACTCGACAACCGCATCAGGCCCTTTCTCCACCTGGAATCCGGTGGGTATCTTGAAGGTCTTGATGCCAGGGATCGCCTTTTGAGCGATCAGCACGATTTCCTGGGCGGCGATTGTAAGCGAGCAACACCGTTGATATGGTGGGACTACTGAGTACCTGCTGTTGTTCAGGAGTCCACATCGACGCCACGAACTGCAAGGAAGTGAGCTACCTGGGCACTGTCGGAACATCAATGAAGGTCACCATAATATCGGGTCGCTCCCGTTCAAGCGTAGGCAGGACTTCATCTATCCCTAAGAGCGAGCATCAGTGAATCATGGAAAACGGCGCAGGCAGCTCGGGAACTCACTTTCGGCGTTGGCTATATACTGGATCGTCCATCGATCCTTCACATCTTCGACCACCCTGCCGATGAGGCGCTTGGCGCGTTCCGGGGCGGTATTGACCGACATGAGTTTGTACACCGCGGGCATCTCTTCAGAGTCCACTATTGTTCGCGTAGGAAACGGTGCTCTTGGGTGTTCCAAACACTGCAGCGGAAGCGAGCAATGAGCTGGACGTAGAGGCCCTGCTTATGAATGTCAAATGCGCACTTAACCTCGTGACGTTCTTACAGTAGGCACAACTTACATCCCGGGCTTCGCTGATAGCTATCTTCATCGAAGCAGAAGCGCTGCAGTCTGCCAGGCCACCTGAGCAAGCTGTAGATATGACGGTGTCCTGATAGGACCTAGTATGTCACATGAAAATGGTATCGGATGTCGTACAGTATCGTGGCGTCATTACATGTAGAGTACTCACTTATTTAAATGATCACGAAGGAGCTGACCAGCAGCTCACACAACAGAATACCGTTATACCAAAGCCCCGAAAGAGTGCAAACATAGGAAAAGAGCCGAATATAAGATCTCAGAGTCCCCTGGCACCGAACGGACGGAACGGCAAGACGGGCGTAGGTCGTGCTCGGGCAGCACGGTTCGCCGCCGCAGTCGCCGTTGCCGTCACGATGTAGCTTTCCCAGGCGGCAATGGTCGCCGACGGGAACGTATACGTTGACTGAGTCGCACCTGATCCAATGAAGATGCCAGTCTGGCCTGGGAGGACGCCTACGGCGAGGGACGAAACCTCGCCACCGACGACTTCTGTGTCTCCGTTGCCTGATTCCACAAGGCCTGTTTGATTGTCGCCCAGGACGAACTCGCGGAGGAACGTGAGCGCGTTGGCGGGTTGATCCATCGCGACGAGGTGTCCAGCGTCCTTGAAGAGCAGGTATGTCCAGTTCCGTTCTTGGTGAACTATCCCTGCGAAGCTCCCGTCGTCGGCGTACCAGGGTGTGGCAGGTGGTTCAGTGAATCCTTGAATGTCGCCAAAGGTAGTATTCTGGATAACTTGTCATAAGCCTCTGAAGCCGACTAGTTCGATGCGTGGGTCCCTACCTGTATAACAACTACGGTTTGATCGGCATCAAGATTTCATTCCATCACAACACAAGAAGTACTGCATACCTTCCGTGCTGTGATGTGAGATAAGGGAGTCGTCATTCCCTGAGTAGAGGACGATCTGAACGCCTCTCTGCGACGCATTCGTCGCCAGTTCGGTCAAGAACGCCATCGGTCTTGATCACCACCGTTAGTCAAATTTATTGTGGCAAACGGTACCCTAATTCGCTTACTCGATGCCTGCCGGAAAGAAATATTAAGGTCATTTCGCTGTGACTGCAGCGTGAAACGTACTGGGATCCTGCCAGTAATCTGCTTCAGTGCCACCTATTACGTAACAATAACATTCAGTTTGTGGTACCAAGAAACCGAGAGCAGTGTGGCCACTCACCGAGGAAGTAGTACTCCTGCTCACCGATCCAAGCCTTACTAGTAGGCGCATGGAGGGCAGCGACGGCTTCCGGAGCTAGGGAACGGAACAAATGATCAGAGGTATCAGTCTCATTGAATATCCCGACTGACCGTTGTAGAAGACGCTGCCATCCATTGGTATCTCCGGGTTCAGTGCGTCCGGTATACTGTAGTACTAGAAAACAATTTCTCAGAAGACAAACCTGAAGTGATACGGACCACATACATCGAAGCCCTCAATGTCTTCCGTTGTTGGATCGATGTAACCGTAGGTGTCTGTCAATCCCGAACGCATCAGATCACGGAACGAGGACTTTGATGTACCGTACGGTGCTCACTCCATGGGTACGTGTAGTTCATAGCGTAGTCGATCATCTCGTCGTATATGAAGCACCCATACCACGGGTCGATCGTGCCGTTTGCTCGTCCGATCAGATCACGCTTTGCGAGCTCCCTACGAACGCGGTTCGGCCTGTCCCTCGCCGTGAAGCTGTTCTTGCCGTAGCGACGCATGCCTTCTTTGAATAGCTCCCTCTTCGAAAAGATCGAGGTACTCCTCTTGGCGTATACTACCTCGCTGCGTGCGGTGTTGTTTGGGTAGACGAGCTGAATGTCAGGGAAGTTGCCATCTTGCGGGTACGTTAGGTTGAGGTCATAGCCGCAGAGATGCTCCCTGGAAGGCATGTCGTGTCAATGGGTATTCTAAATTGGTGAGTATGTGCAAGACGCTTGGACGTACTGTTGCCTGAACCATTCGAAAACTTCGGGGTCATAGCCAATCAGCTGAGGATATGTCTGGAGTACAGTTGTCTACATAACGGCGTGAGCTCCCGATGAAGCAAGTTGAAATTCTTACTCACAACTGGTACATGTTCGTATACTGCTTCAGAACCGACAGTACCGTCTCCGATAGCGATCTTGGAGAGGTTCACCGGCGGATCTGCCATGCCAAAGTATGCCTTCGTAATATAGGGCTTGCGGCGACGGTCATGTAAGGAATGAGTGCTGGTGTTCGACCAATGTGACTTACTATATACATTCCTGCATAGCTCTCTCCCGTGAGGTATAAAGGTCGTGTCTTCAGACTTGGAAACACCTTCACAAGGTTATCAAGGAAGCCCATCTATATCGCCCTTGTCAGCCATCGCAGAGGCATACATTAGGGAAAGACCGACAAAATCCGAGGCCATTTGATCTTCGTCGTAAACTAGGTACCTTTCCAGTGAGCAATCCCATATCGCTGAAAGGCGGAAGGCTCACCCCATGCGTCTGCGTCCGCGGTGGCCCAACCTACCCCTCTGCAGCAGAATGGTCATTTAGGCAGGCAACACGTCAGAAAAGCAAACATACACTGGTTGATCTATCCATATGTAGTCAGCGAGAGTAGTGAAGCTGTATTGATTTTCATAAGCCGAATAATCGGGGGCTATATGTATAGGTCCATTCTTATGTCACTCGTTAGTTGGGAAATACTGCGAGGGGTGATTAGACCTGGCACCCTACCTCGTATAGAAGCCCGAGGGTACTCGCTGCGCCGGGCCTGAGGGCCATGAGTACTCCAGTTGATCACGATTCGCTGAGTGTGCTCACCCGCCATTCAGCCAGATACCCCATGGGTCGTTGCTCTGACCCGCGTCTACGGTCAAAGATCCGTTCGTCTTCTCAAAGGCCCAGAAGAAGAGCGTGTTGTTCGGGTGTCCTTCTCGTTGCACGCCGATGTTGCCCGCGAAGCTGCGCCCGAGGTTCCACGTCACATTCGGCAAAGATTCGGTGACTTCGAAGTCTGTGGCAATGCCGTTAGTGTCAGATTGAGAAAAGCTAGCGCGACGAACGACGAAGGACCCACAGCTCTGCCACGTCGCGTTGTAGTCACCATCGGGCATCCCAGGATAATCCTGAGGCCAACTACTGGTCGTAGGCTGACTGGCCGCAAGTCGCCAGGCAGCAGACGCCACCATGGCGAGGAGGGGCAGCGGGAGCGACCCTCGGCGGGACATGACGTTCGAATGGTCTGAGTTTGTGTATGCGCCTCGAGACCGACCTATATACACTCAGGGATGATCGAAGCAATGTGGCGGACCACCGGTCTCGATCTGAACATACAAATGCAACCCGGGATGCGGCTGGCTTAGAGGCTGTACGTACACGACAGCTCAGTCAGCAGCATGTATCCAATACGGCGTACACAGGAGGGCGCGGGTGACATCAAACGGACGGAAGGCTAGTTATGTCTATTCACAGCGCTGTCAGGGACACAATAGTAATCGAGGACAATAGTGAGGGAACCGGTGGACAATAGGGATGTACGTACGGGAGTAACTGTAGTACCTCCCCGCTCTGATTGGCACCCACATCTCCAGATGCATACCGTACCAGCGAACCATGTTTCCCTATCATGTACACGCGCCTTTTGAGATGAGCCCAGCTGCCCGAGCTGCGAAGTGAGACAATGTCGACTAGGCTAGGAAGCCACTCGCGGGCGCCTAGTGTGATGATCGCAGAACAGAATTGCCGTCGACAGCGGCAATGCGGCCACGTGTCGAATGTCCTTGAATTGCATCTCGCAGAAGACCACTTGAAGAAGAACGACAAAGTCTGCGCGCTCACACAAGTAATACAATAATCAGGATGTAGGGTAACAATCAAGCCGAGTACTCCAGCTTGCCTGGAGGGGAAAGCGGTCAATACATGACTCCGGAGCCGCACGGTCAGGCACTCACTCTCGTGCTTCTTCGCCTCGCCGACTTTCCGCGCTGCTTTCGTGAGATCCTCCTGTGTAATGTATTCCCTACCAGACAATTGTTAGGTGTGCGAGATGACGACACATTCATTATAGGCACTAACCGATCATCCCGAATGGCGAACATGCCGGCTTCCGTCACGACGTTTCGAAGGTCCGCGCCGTTGAAACCATCCGAAAGCTACCGGGGAAGAGGTGTCAGGCACGGACTGTATCGCAACGGGCTGACCAAGGACGAACCTTGACAATAGCCTCGTAGTCAATTTCGCCACCCTTGTTCACAGGCGCGGAATGAATCTTCAGAATCTCTAGCCGTGCCTGTTCATTGGGCAGGGGGATCTCGATCTTCCTGTCCAGACGACCTGGTCGGAGGAGCGCGGGGTCGAGCGTGTCAGGTCGATTTGTCGCCATAATCAGCTTAGTCTGCCCAAGCGCGTCGAAACCGTCCATCTGGTTCAGGAGCTAGTGACGAAAGAGAACCATGAGCAATCACACGAGAATGCGGGGTTAAGGTAACATACCTCCATCAAGGTACGCTGGATTTCTCTGTCTGCACTGGTACCCTCAGAGAACCGTCGCCCACCAATGGCATCGATCTCATCCATGAAGATGACACATGGCTCGTTCTCGCGCGCATAACCGAACATCTCACGGACTACTCTTGCTGACTCGCCAATGTACTTGTCAACAATGGCCGATGACACGACCTTCAGGAACTTCGTGTTCAGTGTTGCTGCAACAGCACGTGCGAGTAGCGTCTTTCCCGTCCCAGGCGGACCGTACAAAAGGACACCCTTCGGTGGTTTGATGCCGACACGTCCAAAAAGCTCTGGATTGAGCAACGGAAGTTCGATCACCTGAAGAAGCGAGTCATTACACCTGAACTCCGCACACATGAATGAACGCGGATATGGAGCCCAGGACACGCGGCACTGCCATGTACGTGTTGGCATACGTTTACCCCAAAAGTAAACACATGAACGAGCGCGTTCTCCAGGCTCCACGTCAACAGTCTCGCTAAATCGGAGGTAACACATACCTCACGAAGCTCTCGCACCTGCTCGCCCAGACCACCAATGCCAGCAAAGGAGGCGCCTCCAGGGTCCTCAAGACTCATCTTGTACACTGCAGGGTCAACCTCGCGAGGAAGTATCCGCATGATTGTAAGGGTGGTCATGTCCAGGCTGACACGCGTGCCCGCTTTGAGTTTCGCAACGGGTAATGTTGGACGATATGAAACGACGTAGCGAGGCCCTGAGGAAGCCTTCACAATGACTGGTAGAATGCTCAGCCATTTGCCCACATCAACAGTATGGTGTTACTCACACCGCTCGTCGTCAAGTTGTTTCATGACCTCGCCAATAATCTGCCCGACTGACTGGACCGCCTTGATATCGTCCTCCGTCTTCTCATAGTCCTTCTCGAGGTCCTTTAGTGCAAACCGCACTGCAGGACATGTCAGATGTGCATCACGCTCAAGCCCTCGTTACTCACGGTTCTTGAGACTTTGACTACTCTGTTCGTGTTGCCGCATTTTCTACACTCTCCGGTTAGTTGGCCCTGCATAGACATAGAGGATCGTACTAACCTCCCGATACCCCTTGAGAGCATCCTGTCTGCGCTGATCCATACCACTGGACGTCGACGGTTGTGAAGAGCTCATGGTCGTGGGAGGTGGGGGAGAAGCGGGTCGTGGAGAAGCGTGCGTACGGATGAAGTGCAGTAAGACGCGACGCGCGTCGTTCGCGTATGGGCGTCTACTGACGTAGCCGCTCGACGCTGGGCGCCAAGGGCGTTGCGGGCGATCGACACATTCTTGCTACACAGCTCCGCGAGCCCGCCGCCGTCCAGCCACACGCCGTCCCTGTCTACGACCGTCATGACCTCTCTCATCACTTCGGTTCGCTCTAGTATGTCTTCCGAGCTATGCGAGTGCAACGGAATGCGCGCTGAATGCAATCGTACTCGTAGAATTTCTGGATGCCATTAGATCTGTGAACCCGCCCGGTCGATGGAAGATATTGGTCGTGGACGAGCACTCACAGCGCCTGCTTGGGTCTGTCCTGAAGCAATTTGATATCTTGGAAGAGAATGTGACGCGTATGTTTCAACCCGTCGACTAGTTTCCGAGAGATTAATCGCCGTCTCGCTCACAAGTGATTGAATCGATCACGAATTATCGTGAACCGCAGACGGGATTTGAGGCAATGTACCTGCTCATGTCAACTTCGCAGAACGTCGATAGAATTATCAAGGACTTCTCTGAGGGGAGCCAACAATATGCCGCCGCACATCTATTCTTCATTGACGGTACGACCCTTCGTACTGTTCCAATACATAGCCTCGCTGACACCGCATGCGAAGGACTGGACGAACAACTGTTTGAACGCTTGACATCTTCTCCTGCGGAACCGTTCCTCAAGACTCTGCAAGAACTCTTCATTAACTTCTGGGGTGCGTTCACGCGACCACGGTAGCCTAACGCTCGGACACATGTAGTTTGACTGACCCCCCTCAGCGCTCGAATCACAGGCGTTCTCTCTCAGACTCCCCGGCGCATTCTTCAATATGTATAGTCCCCCACGCAGTGAGTCAGCTTTCCGGACAGCCCGTGAACGTCTGGAGGAGGAGCTGCGACTCATGAGCAAAATGGTGCGTTCCGAGCTCTGGCTATCGGTTAGCGGGTTATATAACCTTCACCACCAGCTCCTTAATGTTTGTATCACCCTAAGCGAGTACCCATACATCCGCTATTATCTGCCTAGCCACCACGCGCCGCTCGGTGCTCTCAAGCCGCACGAAACAACCAGGGCACCGCCACCTCCCGAGAACAGCGGTCGATGGCGCACGCAGCTCGCACGCGGTGAGGCTGCTCGTGCATACGAAGTCGCCGACACGGACTTCCTCACCAAGGTGCTCGCTTTCATGGTGCAGAGGGACTTGGATGAGTATAAGAAGGCGAATCCGGACTGGCCCGTAAGTGCAGATGATCGTCTGCTTGGCCTCTAACTCATTTGTTACAGAAGCCATCTGATCCTCCTCGGCCGCGCGCGACTATGTTGATTACTGACCGTGCTATGGACACGCTCGCTCCCTTCGTTCATGAATTCACATATCAAGCTATGGCGAACGACCTGCTACCGATTGAGGACGGTAATAAGTACACGTATGTGTCTACGTGAATATGTGGTGACGCGCCCTCACATCTCTCTTCCATCAAGATATAAGTTCCAGGGTGCCGCAGGACAATACGAGGACAAGACCGCGGTCCTATCGGATGCGGATAACGTCTGGACGGAACTGCGACATATGCACATGAGAGAGGCCATTGACAAGCTCATGGCAGATTTCAACCAGTTTATGCAGGACAATGCGGGTATGAAAGGGTGGGCACGACCGCTGTCGGATGTGTCATTTATGCTAACCGATTGAACAGAGACGGAGCAGCGAATCTGAACGACATGAAAGACATGCTCGCCAACCTACCTCAGTACCAGGAGCAGCGGGAGAAGGTGCCAGCATCTGACCAAAGATTCACGAACACACTCTGATTGCTATTATCCGCAGTTCTCCCTGCACCTGAACATGGCGCAAGAATGTATGGGTATCTTCGAACGAGACAAATTGCCGAATGTGGCAACAGTCGAGCAGGTATACTCCCCAATGTTGATCGCCAGACGATCACTTGACAACGAATGCCCACAGAACTCTGCGACCGGCCTGACTGCGGAGGGGAAGACACCAAAAACGCTAGTAGAACAGATGGTTCCGTTGTTGGACAGCCGCGAAGTCATGTGTGTTCTTTACCGCTGTTCTCCGTGTGTGTACACTGAAAGCTATTGGCCCAGCAACTCAAACAAAGTCCGCATTATAGCCTTGTACATCCAGTATCGCGACGGTGTGCCGGACGAAGATCGGCGGAGACTCTACCAGCATGCCAGACTCTCCGTAGCGGAGCAAGACGCTGTTAATGCGCTCGCGCACTTCGGCGTACGCGTGTCAAGGGTTGGTTGTCTTTTGTGATAATGGTGTGCGTACTCAAAATGGTCTAGGGACCTGGAGACAAAGACACCAAGAAGAAACTCAAGCACAAGTCAAACCAAGACGATGAGTACGAGCTCTCACGGTTCAAACCATTGCTGCAGACTATCCTCGAGGTAATATCCTGATAACCAATGTTTTACGCGAAGCTGAGCGGCCATATAGGACCACATCAGGGACCGTCTTGATCAGACGCACTTCCCGTACGTGAAGGACTCACCTGTTGCCGCCCCCATTGCATCAGGTTTGCGTTCGCCGCCGCCGATCACGCCGGCGACTTCTCTACGCAGCGCGAAGCCTAGCTGGCACCGAGGCCCAAAGGCTGCAGGTACGCGCGACGAGGTCCGGCAGCGCGTCATTGTCTTCGTCGCGGGTGGCATGACCTACTCCGAGATGCGCGAGGCGTACTTATTGTCCAAGTCCTTGAATAAAGACATCATCATCGGTGAGTCTTTCAGCCTGCATGGGGCTATGTCGGCTCATGGTTGCCAGGTTCAACACACGCTCTCACGCCCGCTCAGTTCGTCGATGATCTCAAGGTGCTGGACCTCGGCGGTATCGGGTCAAAAGCGATACCGAATGGGCTCGGCGAGAGCAAGGGCCGCAGACCGTTGCAAGAGTATTACGACGAAAAGTACTACACGCGCGACGCACCGCGGCCGCAGCGAGCCGCTGCACCTGCGGGGCAGGTACGAGATGAGAAGGGCCGGGCCCATAAGCCTTCCGTTCCTTCTTTTGCAGGGTCGACACTATCTGTGAACAGTACGAGCAGCAAGACTGAGGAGAAGAAGAAGAAACGGGGGCTGTTCCATTTCTGAACGTTCATTGTTTCCTGCTATGCGCATGCGGACAGTGCTGAATTGTTAACCTTATTGTTCTTGCCCTCATACTGTAAGACGTGCTTCTCATATACCATGAATTTGTGCTGCAAGTAATAATGTGAGTGAAAGAAGCAAAGCAAACTTTAGGTAGCGACTGTCCTAGCCAATCTTCGTCGGGTTCGAGTGATTTGGGGTGCCTCAATGAAACATCCATGCCATGTCGGCGCTATCAGCCACAAGGCGAATGTACCGAATCCCAGCTAAGCAGATTTGTGGGGAAGGCTAGTAGGCTACGTTCCAGATTTTATGCAGGACTAAGACAACCACGATTTCTGCTGATTTCTGTCACTGTCAGAACGAGAAGACATTCCGGCTCCATCGGGAACGGTATTGAACCCGGGTCTTCTTCCTTCTCTCGATCAGGAAAGTTGCGTCGACACTGGTGACGCAGCGACGAGCCTACACAAGTTAGGGAAGGAATGATACCTCTGGATATCATCAATGTTGGGAACAACACATGCAGGCCGCTGCTTTTTCAGGTCGGCACCGAGGATTTCTCAGCCGCCAAATGAGTCCGATTGCAAGTCCCGAAGCTGGTGTGCGGTGGTGACAAGGTGCCAATAGCCTTCAGGTTTACCACATCCGCTACTTAGGATGATACCGCAATTTCAAGAAGCGTAAACTCAGCTGGTCAGGGTGGATTATCACGCTCAAGTGTCCAATGCGATCAGTATCGCTACAGTGGCCCTACGTAAACGGGTACACGGATGCACAGCAAGTCCGACAGCAGGATGAAAGCAGTATGTACACTAGGACAAGTGCCTACGTATATAGGCTCGGTAAGCAGTTAAAGGACAGTGGAAACAAAGCGTAGGCATCAGCCCGAGAAATTCAGTTTAGCGTCCGGTCATCAAAAATGAATGGAGCTCCAAGCCGAGAATAGCTTAGAGGCTACACACTACTACGCCGAGTATCTGCGGACGAAGATTGCTCGCACTCTGTTGCATGGAAGACTTCCGCAGTTGCGTCGCTAGTAGACGGCGGTGCACTATGGATGGTCTGCGGCCGTACATACGTGTAGGGCTCTGTTAGGTACACCGGACCTGAGGTACCCGAATTGTAAGTTCACGGCAACATACTTGCCAAAGACAAAGGCACTGACGGTGATCATGCCCAGACGAAACGACCGGACGAGGACGTTGCGTTGGACTCCCGTATACGTCCAGTGCGCCGGAGTAGGCTAAGGGACCTTGCAGTTGCGGGGGCTCGAAGTTCTGTGCCACATCCAATGGGTAAGAGCGAGGGGCCATGGAGTGCTGGTAGATTGGGTCGGTAGTCAGACCTGAATGACTATGGGGCGAGAGAGGTTCAGGTGGGCCGGCGAACGATTGGTAAGGCGAGCAGTCCGCCGGGTTTGCAGGCACCTGCGCCACGGCGGACATCGAGGCGTATGCGAATGAGGCATCCCATGCTTGCTGAGGGTACACTGATGCGGGATTATAATATGTGCCTCTTCCGGACTGTGTTCCATTATCGTTTTGGGTGTAATAATAGGCAGAGCTTTGGGCGGGATGAGGGGCGTAGTTGGTAAAAGATGTGGGTATATTCTGGATATGGTCGGGTATATGGTCGGGTATATTGGGCAATGTATACAACGCCCGTTCCTCCGTTGTCGGAGAATAACTTAGTTGAGAAATGCTTGAGTCCGGTCCGGTATTTGAAACATACGCGTTGAGAGCGAGGGAAGACTCGGCCCACTGTTGCGCATCATCAGTGACTGACTTGGTGTAGCCGTACACAGACGGCATGTTGACCACTGGCGCAGGATGCGAGCCCACCGCTACCAGGGCTAACATGAAGACGTGATATGCGGCGGACAAGAGGGTCACTCACCTTGAGGCATCGCGCTGTTCGAAGAGACACTACCCGGAGGCACCCTCGGCTGGGGGGCGATCACAGGTCGTCGAGCTGTGCGAGGGTAGGGATGGTATCCGCCATGTCGCTGGGTTTGCGCGCTAGGTGAGCGCTGCGGCTGGAATACGAGGTCTTGCTGATCAGGCGGGCGGCGTTGCCGGCGGGTCGGGGAGTCTTGCTGACGGAGGGGAGAGTGCTCTTGGACAGAAGGCGAGAAGTGCTCGCGGAGAGGAGAAGGGTTAGAACGTCCCGCAGACGATATGCCAGTAGAAGGGGACCACGAGCCGGCGCTCTCGCTGGATGGTGTCATGGGAGAGACGGACTCGGAGGTTGAGAGTTCATTCTGCACACCTGAGCGACGTTGTCGACGACCCCTTGCAGCACGAGCAGGTCGGTTCGGAGAAGAGGAACCGGGGCGAGGCGAGACTGGTGAAACCTCCGTGTCCACATTCGACTCCCCAGCTGGGCGAGAGAAATCGATTTCGGATTCAAGACCTGTAGGAACAGATGCCGGTCCACCCCCCATTCGACCATATGGTCTCCCGCCCCACTGGACATACTGGATGGTCAAGTATGAGCGCCAGACAACCTGGGAACGTATCAGAGACGGGATCACGCACCATTGGCGAATCCGGGACGCGCGACGGGAGGCGCCGGTGACCATCACTTCTCCCATCTTGGTCGCTACTGCGAGGGCGCTTCTTCCTGGGCATTGTGATGCTTCTTCACTTCAGTGAGTGCGGGCGAGTGCTGGAGGAGTAAAGGGATGCCAACGTCAGACATGCATGCTTTATACCAGTGACACATATTTCGGTCTCGCATGGCAGGGCTCGGAGTGAACCCAGCCACTGGATAGCACCGCCGGCACCGCCAGAGCGCGCACTTGCCACATCGAGGGGTACGACGAGTTAAGGGACGACGAGTGACACTTCCGACGGGCCGGTTCAGGCTCGACACAGCATTGTGTGGTTAGGGAGCATCTCAACAACAAAGTTCAGCGACAATGATCAGGCCGCATTTGGCAGCCCTCCCTCGCAAGCCCCTCCCGCACGCGCGACAAAGGTTACATGGGTTCGCACTCAAGACGCACTTCACCTGCTAGATCGTCAGAAACGGCAAGGCGTCAGCATTCGGTTCACTACCATTGAGTCTGGAGCACCTGCAGTGCCATACCGCCGGACATGACGACCTTGCACGCACCACGACATAACAGCATGTACAGCGTCCCCTCGATTGACATGAAGGTCGATATGAACAGTCGAAGAAAAGCCACTTGACATATTGAGCCGCTCGAAGAGCGTTACGTCCGAGAGACACGAGGCACTGTGGTTGCTGAGTGCTCGGGGAGGATTGACACTGCATATGACAGGCACCCGCCTCACTCGTCGCGCTCGGCCTCGCCTGATCGATCGTCAATGCAGTGCTGACGCTCTTGTCCTCCGAGCCGTCCGATTTTGCGTCACTTTGCCACATAGAGTGGACAATCAGCACATAGCGCGAATGAGACTCGGAGAGCGAAAGCCGAAGGTCGGTTTCCCAGTTGCCTGTCAATATGAACTGTCATCCCCATTCCGTCGCTGGATGGTAGTGATGCTTACCTCACTGGCGACAGCAACGGGCTGCGGTCATATCGAAGCCTTTCGGAATGTTGCTCTGCAGACGGATTGGGTAAATGCACCTCGCACTGGAAGAGACTGAATGTCAGTGTCACAACCGCACAATACCCCCGAAGCGCACACGGCGCACCTGTGCATCGACGGCAGTAACAACGATTGCCCCGCGGACAGGTTTGAAACTCGGACACGTACACGGAGGTGCTCCCCTGCGGTCGATACAGACTTCGGGAGATTTAAGTCGTGTACCACAAGATGGCAATGCATAACGATCTAACCGTAGTCGTTTGGCGTTTACAGATGTACCGAATGGAAGATGCAGCACCAATGCGGCGCCCTATGTAAAGCGTAATCACGCTTGCGACAGACCCGAAGTACATGACTGGCGAGGCCAAATCCTCGGTCGGAAGATAGACCTCCCTCGATGAAAGGCTGCAAACCTGATGTCATGAATCAGACCAACGGAGGCTTCCAGAGGTGGGGGAGGACATGATGCAAGAGTCCAAATATAGTTGGGCAGCGACGTCCTGCTGGGAAACGAAAATCGGCACTTTGGTCGACACGAGGTGCAGTCACCTCTTCAGGTGGTATCTGACTGTCGGTGGTACGCGTTCAAGATGCTTCCTCTTATCGTGCGCACATTCACTGGAGTCCGCGCGCGGTAGCTTGTGATCAAGGCCAGCGTGTGCAGCCGGCTCGCAACCTGCCTGCCACAGCGCCTGCTGACCGCGGCGCGGGGCGTGTAGGTGCAGGTTTTCGTCGCGTGGACAGATGGAGATCGTCTGAATGATGTCACCTTATCGCAGCGATTTGTACATATGGTTTGTATCCTGCGCCTGCTTGTTCACGACGGATCTCATCATCATCGTGCCTTATAGCCAGAACATTCCACTCGACACACTCACGTTATACACGCATGCCAGAACTCCCCAGAACTCTCGAGGTTCAGTCACTGGCATGGACCAGTCTGCCCCACGACATACCCTCATGCTCGCGTTCAAGTTGAGAGACATGATTTGAGCGCATAACAGTGATGTATTGCAGCAACGATGCAGGTCCCTTGCGATACGGACGAAAGGGAGGCAAGTATTGTTAGGGATGTCGACCGCCGGCATCGCCGAACTAGAATTCAGCTGAGGAATGCAGTTGCGTGTTGTGGTCAACAGCGTTTCCGGGCGGCGTGGAGTTTCCAGTAGAATACTTACATACTTGTAATAGTAATTAGACTATTTGACACGGGCGTCTACCCACCTTCTTCCCGTTGTCTCGCACAACGAGCAAGCTCTGCTGTTTGACGCTGTCCTCGCCCAGCTTGCTGCCGGCCGCGATGGACAGACCACTCGGTCCTCGACAGCCTGACAAGCGCAACGCTGCATACGAATCCATCTTCGGCCGTCCGAGTGCTAGTCATCACCAGCTGAACTCCCATCCTGGTCACTATCCCCACCTCCAGAGTCCACCCCCCAACGGTCACCAATATGCGTACCATCCTCAACAGTATGGCAACCATATAGACCGGAGAACGTCGGGCTCATCGCACGTACAACCCATCAACTACCTTCACCAGCCTCAGGCGCCATCGACCTTCCGACAGTCGTACCTACCTCCCCCACAGGGTTACCCTCCCCACCAACACCCGCCTGCGAACTACTCACAGGCGAGCTCGCTCGCAGCTCCCTCTATTATTAGCCGTGCAAGGTCCCTTGCGAGTTCCCCCGGAGTGATCGCACCGCCTCCCGAAGAACCACCAGATGCTAGTCTCGAGGCACTGACACGAGCGGGCCTCACGCCCGCGCAGGCCTACCAAGCTCAGGTATACATGAACGGTCCGATGGGTCAACAACATCCGCCGCCTGACCAACTCCAGCTTGCACCGCCCGACGTGCCTCTCCTTGGCGTCAATATCGAAACCGACGACGGGAGGCTGGGTATTGATTTCGTTACGGACGCACCCGTCCCCAGCGAGCTAGGCATCGAGGAGAGTAATGGTGACCTCCCGCCGTCCAGACATCGCTCCAAGCCCAGCAGTGTCCGCTCACGTCTCTCAGCTGCCTCCACGCACTACCCGAGCCCCGAGTCCTCTGCTTTCCCGACCGCGTCCTCATCCCGACCGTACCCACTACAACTGGACACTGTTGTACCCCCGGCACCGAAGATTGGTTCTCCCGCTTCATCGACCATGGTGGACATATCCAGCGCGAGTAACGGGCGCCGCTCATCAGAGTCGTCGAGGACACTCCCAGGTCCGGCTTTCCGCAAGGATCATGTAGGGCAAGATCGCTCACGCTCTATGTCAGCGACGATGACCCCTCAATACCGCGCGATGCTCGAGTCTGGTCGGATCCCGCGTCCGCCAATACCGCTAGCTATGGGTGGACGCGACTCGCCTGTGGTGAAGCCGCACCGCTCGCGCACACCCATAGTCTACCCTGCACTGCTGTCGCGAATTGCGGAGGCATTTAAGTCCCGTATTGTACTGCAGGATCGCGTGAAGGATGGTCTCACATATAAAGACGCGTTTGATGGCCGCGAGGCGGTAGACAAGATCGCGTACATTATCAAGACAACCGACCGCAATCTCGCACTCCTCCTGGGCCGCGCCCTGGATGCTCAGAAGTTCTTCCATGCGGTTACGTACGATCACCGCCTGCGTGACTCTGCACACGACCTGTATCAATTCCGGACGAAGCTGCCTAGCCCCTTTGTAAGCGGAGAGCTGGTGAACGTCGAAGAGGATGGTGAAGGGATTACAAAGGCTCCTGGCCGGCCTCTAATTAACGACGGCGCGGACACGTCAGCCTTGAAGGAGAGTCCATCGCCCACGACCGAGTCTGATGCCGAGAAGACTTTCAAGGACGGCTCGCGGCCTAGCTCACCCTCCCCACCAGATTCTGTTACGTCGCCTACTTCCCGGCCCCGCAGAGAGTCAATCTCGTCTGACGATGCCCCCTTGCCGTCTGGTGTTTTTACCCTCCTTACCGACTGCTATTCGCCAACATGTTCTCGCGACCAGCTCTGTTACTCGATCGCCTGTCCGAGGCGATTGGAGCAGCAAGCTCGTCTCAACATGAAACCTCAGCCGGGACTGAAGAAGCAAATCAGCCGAGAAAGTCTAGGTGACCTTGTTGTACGTTTCGGCATTCTCGTCTGCGTAGCTGGCGTTCTGACATGGCTGCTCAGGAACCTGGCACCCTGTGGATTCACTCGGTACCACAAGAGGTCGTCAACAGTGTTTCGGACACCGAGAAGAAGCGCCAGGAGGCCATCAACGAGGTCATCTACACCGAGCGTGACTTCGTGCGGGACATGGAGTATCTGCGTGACGTGAGTGTTCAGCATGCTCTCTTATTTGTGCCTGTCGCGCTGACGCTACCGTATCCTCAGCTCTGGATGAAACCCCTCAAGGAGTCTGATGTCATTCCCGAGCCTCGACGTTCTGACTTCCTGGAGCAGGTCTTCTGGAACATCAACGACATCATCGCTGTTAACACGCGATTACGAGACGCTCTCAACAAGCGCCAGAAGTCGTATGCGGTGGTCGAGCAAATTGGAGACGTGCTCCTGGAGGCAGTGCCTCATTTTAGCCCGTTCGTGTCGTACGGTGCCCACCAACTCTACGGGAAGTATGAGTTTGAGAAGGAGAAGAGCTCCAACACAGCCTTCGCTCACTTCGTAGAGGTATGCATCAGGGTTGTCTGAAGGACATTGTGCGCTCATACATTCCGCCTCTTTTCCTACAGGAAGTTGAGCGGCGGCCAGAGTCTCGCAAGCTAGAGTTGAATGGATACCTAACTAAGCCGACTACTCGGCTTGCTCGATACCCCCTGCTCCTTGAAGCGGTGCTGAAGCACACGCCAGATGACAATCCCGACAAGGCCGTGTTGCCAAAGGTCGTCGAGATGGTCCGCGAGTTCCTGAAGGCCGTCAACAACGAGACGGGGAAGGCAGAGAACCGCTTTAATCTCTTGCAGCTCGACCAACAGTTGATCTTCCGTCCTGGAGAGGAAGTCGTAGGTGGCGATCTCGTTATGACGTGATTTGGCTTTGACTATTTGGCGTAGGACCTTCGGCTGAAAGAGGAAGGGCGTGAGCTCATCTATAAGGGTGCGCTTAAGAAGCAAGGCGACAGCGCCGAGCTTCAAGTCTTCCTCTTCGACCATGCCCTGCTTATGGTGAAGCCCAAAAGCAAGGTAGAGCAGTACAAAGTCTATCGCCGGGTATGTTTAGTGTTTATTAGTCACTCTCTGTGTCGGAGGCAATATCTGACGTATGTCCGTTAGCCTATTCCCCTCGAATTACTGCTTGTCTCGGCGCCGGATGACTTCCCGACGGCGAAGCCAAAGGACAAGGAGAAGCAGAAGCTCCTGAAGAACTCTCCTCATGCTCCCGCGATCGCTGTGAAGGAGAGTAAGGGCGGCTTCTCCATTACCTTCGTCCACCTCGGCCGAAAGTACTATCAAATGACGCTATGGGCCAGCACGTATGTCAGTCAACGCAAGTGGGTAGAACACATACAGAAGCAGCAGGACCTTATGCACGAGCGGAGTATGGTCTTCGAGACGGTCACCCTCAGCGAGGGCTTCTTTCTTGGTCCCAACCGGGTGATCTGTGCGGCGCCTTACAGTGAGTGAACTGTCTTCTGACGTGTAAGCCGAGTGTTAAGCACCTATGCCACAGGTAATGGCAAGCGAGCGGTCTACGGTACAGACGACGGCGTCTACATTTCCAATCTCTGGGAACGCAAGGAGCCCCTGAGGGTCCTAGCTTTGAAGGATGTCTCACAGGTAGACGTCCTCGAGGACTACCAGCTCCTGATCGTCTTGTCTGGTATGCTGTCGTAATGCCCTCGTCGTTGACCAATCTGATAGCGTGGCTTTCAGAGCGGCAAGTGATCACCTTTCCCCTCGATGCTCTCGATCCGATGGATCCCCTCGCTGGCTTGAAACGTGGCAAGCGGATAGCCTCGCACATCTCGTTCTTTAAGGCGGGCGTGTGCCTGGGTAAGACGCTCGTCTGTGTCGTCAAGGCGAGCCCGCTGTCCAGCACCATTAAGACGCTGGAGCCCATCGACCAAAATATCCGCGGCCGAAGCAAGCCCACGTTTAAGAAGCTGCTTCAGGGTGGCAATGACACGCTGCGAGTGTTCAAGGCACGTCTGCTCGCTCTATCTTCCGTTCTGCTATTTACGTGACACTGTGCAGGAGTTCTATATCCCTGTTCAGTCGAGCTCTATCCACTTCCTCAAGACGAAGCTTTGCGTAGGCTGCACGAATGGCTTCGAGATCGTCGATCTCGAGACGTTGGACACGCAGGGCCTGCTTGATCCTTCTGACCAGTCATTGGAGTTTGTTCGCAAGCGCGAAGGGCTGCGTCCTTTGGCCATTTACCGGATCGAAAGTGAGTTCCTGCTGTGCTATGACGGTAAGTCATGTTCCACCGCAGTCTGGGTGCCACGTAGCTGATTACGACTTCTTAGAATTTGCGTTCTATGTGAACAGGACTGGCTGGAGATCACGCAAAGACTTCATGGTTTACTGGGAGGGCTACCCAACGGGGTTTGGTGAGTTGCCATAACCGTGATAGTGGACTGTCGGTTGACTATGTTCGAAATAGCACTACATTATCCATATGTCCTCGCATTTGAACCGACCTTTGTGGAGATCCGACATGTGGAGACCGGTGCCATGTCGCAGATCATCCAGGGCAACAACCTTCGCCTCCTTTTCGCTGACACTCCTCCGTCCACCACGAACTCTGCGGCGCAGTATCAGCAATACAACCCGTACCAACAGGGCTACGGGTACAACAACCAATATGCTTCCCCTCAGAACCCATATGGAAGTCGCCCGTCCCTTAATGGCTATGGCGCTGCGCCCCCACAGGTGCCACATGCAAGCCCGTACCAGCCACGACCGCATTCCACCGCAGGTCGCGATGAAATCCTCATGGTGTCCGACGACCGAGTAATGAGGTTACAGATGGCATCACCAACGCCGATGTCATAGCCTTCTCGTGCGTTGAAGCCACGCTCCTCGTGATGTTGCGTGCATGCGCGCGGGCGTCAAGGCAGGTATGCGCTGCACCGTGTTAGTCCGCTGCGCCAGCCCCCCTTGCCTTCTTCCTTCGCCTCTTCTTCCTGCTCTGATTGGCGGTCGATGCTGCTGATCATCCCGCCGTCGTGTCCGAAAAGTTGTGTCACTGTTGTTTTATACACATCTGTTCGCTTCCTCTGCACAGCATATATATATCCTACTTGCATTTGTAGCCATTGTTACGATACGCGTAGCTAACGAATAGTCATGCCACCATACTTAGAGTCTGTACGAGACTGGATGTGTGAACGTTTGAACGTTCCCTCTGGCTCCACGCGCGCGTTTCGCCTCGATACAGCGCGAGTGCGCCCGTAGATGTCCGCGGTTGATTAATTGCCTCGGCGGTCTTCAGCTGACAGCAAGGAGCTCTCTCCGACTCGCGCTTCTCAGCCTCTACTATATCTTTGGTGACCTCTTTACATGTGCGCTCGGACGGAAGGATGGCCGGACGACAGTGCAATACCAATCAGCTGACCGCGTTTTGTCCGCGAATTCACATGGCATTGACTCGTCACTCGACGCGATCGCTAGATGCGAGGATGGATCCGAATGCGGGGTAACCTTATAAGACCCCGCATCCCCTACAGCCACAGCCGATTTCTGGGAGCCTTGAGGGCATGTCCTCAAGAACACGCTATGCACATCTAGCTACCACTGCACGCGCCCTCTCGATCCCCGCACATAGACCAGCGCTGCGTTTCACGTTCCAAGGCCCGTGCACCGCACGCAGGATGGTCAGCACCGTGATGCGACAGCGTCCAGATAACTGGAAGGCCCTTGCACCAGCACCGCTTCCTGGGACCACCTTCGCCGCACAAGCGAAGCTTCCGCGGTTACCTGTACCACCGCTCAAAGACACCCTCGATATTCTTAAGGAATCCTTGCGACCAATCGCATGGGACGAGACCGAGTTCGCGACCTCGGTTCGCAAGGTGGACGAGTTCGCCAGAGGACCAGCAGAGGAGCTGCAGAGGCGTCTGACGGAGAGGCAGGCGAAGACGGAGCATTGGCTCGAGGAATGGTGGGATGACGGCGCGTATCTGACCTATCGTGATTCGGTGCGTACACTGCCTGCATGACACCCGACGACACCCTTCACACACGCCACTGCCAGGTCTGCATAAATGTATCATATTTCTGTGAGTGTCCTTGCTTATGTGCTACCCTCTGAGTCTGACTGGATCGGGGCAGATGGCTTTGATGCACACCCAGTACATCTGCCGCAGACCGCGCTCCATCGCGCAGCGTCGATCGTACGTGCAGGCATGCTCTTCCGGCAGCAATACAAGCTCGGAAAACTTCCGCCAGAGGCAACGAAGGAAGGGCCTATCTGTGTCGACACGTACCGGTGGATGTTCGACTGCTGTCGTGTCCCGGGGCAGCCAGCCGACTGGAGCGTCACCTACGCACGCGAGGGTGACCGAGGAGACTCGGGGCATGTCGTCGTGCTACGCCACGGCCGCTTCTGGAAGCTCGAGCCGTGGCAGGACGACCGGCTGCTGAGCGTGGATGAGCTGCAGACGTGCGTCCCGTGCGCGCGTTTCTGGGATGCCTGCTGACTTGCATGCCGCAGCCAGATAAAACACATATACGAGAACACCCGCGAAGAGCATCCTGCAGTAGGGATCCTGACAGCATCGAACAGGGACATCTGGACGAAAGTACGTCTCATACTATGCGCCCGATCAAGCGCGTCTCAGATCAGCGAAACTAGGACTACGACGCACTCGCAGCGGACCCACACAACGAGGCGATCCTCCGCACGATCCACTCCGCCGCCTTCGTGCTCTGCCTCGACACGGAGCACGCGCCGGACATAGTCGCGCACAGCCGGCTGCTTTGGCACGGCACGCTCTCGCGCACACCAGAGCCGTCGCGGATGGGCCTGCGGAACCGGTGGATGGACAAGCCCTGCCAGTTCATCGTCACGGACGACGGCGCAGCGGGCTTCGTCGGCGAGCACTCCGTCATGGACGGCACGCCCACGGTCTACCTTTGTGACACCGTCCTCGACATGATCGCCACGCCTGACTTCACCTCCTCCCCGCCCACGCAAACCGCTCCTCCGCAGTTGCCGGCCGCGCTGGACTGGCACGTCTCTGACGCGACGCATGCGGCGATCCGCGACGCGGCGCGGGCGGCGCACGCGCTCGCAGCGGGGCAGGCGCTCCGCGTCGTGCGCACGACATACGGCAAGGCGGCGATCAAGGCGTTTCGCGTGTCGCCTGACTCGTGGGCGCAGCTACTCGTGCAGCTCGCATACGCGCGCTTGCTCCGTGCGCGCGGCGAGCGCCGCGCGGGGGGCACATACGAGGCAGCGTCGACGCGGCGCTTCGTCAAGGGCCGCACGGAGGCGATCCGCGTCGTCAGCGCGGAGGCGGACGCGTGGGTCGCGAGCATGGATGATCCACAGGTGGGCGTCGAGGAGCGGGGGAGTCTATTTGCGAGGGCGGTCGAGACGCATGTGAAGAGGGCGAAACGTGCGGGGAGCGGCCTGGGGATCGACAGGCACCTGCTCGGTATGAGTACTCGATCGTCGTCCGAGGGGCTACGAATCTGACGTTATGTGGTCGTCGCAGGTCTGCGCAAGTCAGTGCGCGAGGGCGAGCCGATGCCGGAAGTGTTCGCGGACCCCGTCGTGCAGCGCGCGAGCACCTGGGTGCTCAGCACGTCCGCGGTGTTCTCGAAGCACTTCAGGCCGTACGGCTGGGGCGAGGTCGTCCCGAACGGGTTCGGTGTCGCGTACATGACTGGCTTCGACGGTGAGCGTCGCGTGCTCCTCGATCCCGGGTTGCGTCATTGAAAGCCTCGTCTGCAGATTACCTACAGTACACCGTCACCTCGCGGACGGACATGCCCAATGCGGAGTTCTGCGCCGAGATCGAGCAGGCCGCGAAGGACATGTACGAGCTGCATGTCGCGCTGGCAGGGCCTTCGCAGCTCAAGGCCAAGCTCTGAGGTGTTCGTCGGCGCTTGACGATCAGGAAGGTAATCGTCATGCATCATGGATCACCGGAGGGTTTGTGCGAGGTAATTCTCGTGGGTGTACAAACACAATTGTAGCTTAATCGATCAAAGTGGCATTTGCTAACTGTATTCTGGACAAATTGACCGTCCCATCACGCACTTAACGATACGACGTTCTCTGCGAGACCACCAAAAATGCATGGTTTACAACCGGTCGGTGACGGATAGGATGGCCATGTGAGAAGGCGTTCAGAAATATAGAACGAGTCGTTCACTGATGCTCCCGTCATGCTAGGTATGCAGTTTAAATAGGAAATAGGAAGAAAAGCGTACACCGTTGAAGGAACGTCACAAAAGCAGAGTCCAAGTTCCTCACATGATGCAGTGCACCAGTGTATCCTCTTCCGCAGATGCGTGTTCATGGATATGGATAATCCTTATGGAATGAGCATACAAGTTCAGTATTCAATACTGAAGTCCTGGATTGTACACCTCTGGGCATTATTATCGTCGGCGCTCTGAATACAGCTACTTTACATGACAATATATGCGGTACTAAATAGTATGGTCAAGCAATCTGTGCATGTTCCGTGGGCTAGACAGTACTAGCACTTTGAACAGGAGAGTCACGCGCCTCCTCCAAAGTCCCAAAGTGTGCAAATATGATGGTAGGACCATCCTGTGTATGCGACCATTCTAGAGCGCATTCCGTCTCCCAGATGTGCAGAACACAGCGGGTGATAAGAATACATGAGAATCTATATGCACACGATCTATGAGTAAGGACGTTGACGCAAAGATGGAAGACTCAAACTGACGGGAATAAGATGGTGTTCAATAGTTGTTCGAACTCCTGCGAACAGCTCAGGTAGTGAGATCTGCCCAAACGGAGAGATGGGGAAAACACACTATTGTTAGCCATAGGACTATATCCAATGCATTGAGTGTCAAGATCACACTACCAGTTCGGGTGAGAATCTCTTAGTCAGTAACCGGCAAACAAGACAGTGACATACAAAAAACATATGACGCCTTGATAACATATGAATAGGTCTTCAATCAGCAACTCGAGCGACGGGCAACATCATTCTGAGCGGCTTACCGTCACCCAAAAGTGTCAAGGTAATTGAGGGAAACCTATATTCCCGGTGGTCATGCACAATATCTTGAATGCTTCCTTGACAACGACGCCAGAGAATGGCCACTACAATTAGATCAAATGTAACCGCCGATGCACGGGTGGCTACAGCACCTGTCCGAGTCATACTGCTTGTGAGACTCAACAGTGGATGCGAAGAATATGAAGGGATCGTACATCTGCATTTGAAATAGTAGTAAGTGGTGAGTAGCTGGTCAACTTAAAAGGAAGTGCTCGTACATGATGTTGACTCGCGCCGAGAGTAAGCTTCTGGTGTAACAATACATAACAGCACCGCCCCATGGCTGCTTGCTGATATTGACCTCGATGTAGTTCATCTTAGTAGACAGGTTGTTTGTTGAGTCACCTTCCCATAGTCAGTAGGAGTGGACGACAACGCACAATATTCATGAAAGTCGGTACAAGACCTAGACATGCCACTGGCAGTGTGACCCACCATGATCTTCCGGTCAATGCAAAAACACGCAAAGCACCAAATGCTTGGGAGATAATATGAACAACGAGGTTTCTGTGGACAAGCAACTGCCAGACATACCTGCGGGCACGATGGTCAGCAAGGTGTAGGATATATCAGTTAAGACTCGACGGGCGCGGCAACTGGGTAGACTAGTAAAGAGTCTCGCCATCAGTGAATGTAGAACTTGATGAACATCTCAGGCTGTACATACGACTAGACAAAGGCGTCAGCTTTCGCACCGAATCTTATGAACAATACTGCTTACCAGATTCAGAGTGGGAAGCCAACCAACCACAAACCATATGAAAATGCTGTAGCGGCCAACAAAATAGATGACACGAGCTGGCGTAATCGACCTTTTCCATGCGAGTCGCACCTCAGAAGGAAAAGATAATAGGAAATCGTAGGTAGCTAGTGCTGCAAGAGGGAGGCATATATAGCTTAGAAGCTCTCCAGCAAAGTTCGCTCATGGCACTCACATAGCATGGAGATGGCTAGGTAATTGTCGACTTGAACATAAGGCGCATTGCTCATCGTGTTTCCGCCTCAACTCTGGTACAAGGTTAAGGAGAGAGATGAGGCCAGGTCTGCTGGTCTCCAGATGTTATGACAGTCCTTGTCACAGCCTCCCCTTCAACTGATGTGAGCATGGGCATCATGATAGAGAGCAACGGGCCCAGAGATGTGGCTATGTATGTGAACAGTGAGCGGGCCGCCTGGGAGAAGAATCTTGTTTATCTTTACATTTGAAAATTGTCAGACTAGACCTAGGGTACCGGGAGGACGTAGACTGCACTTCGGACGCGTAGATAGAACCACGATGCCACAACAGTCTAGACCACACACTCAAGTACATCATGTACTTAAGTATAGTACTGAGGGAAGACGGTCGCCGTCCCTTGACTTGGAACGCTCGATGCAGGGAGGCACGATACACGTGACAGACGCGTCCAGAACGCGGTTCGGATGAGTGTGCTGCGTTTGGCAATCATCATCGTCCTCGCTGCTGTTCATGACTTCATCTCTACGCACTGGGCATCCGCAACCTTGAATGCATACCCTACTATGACAACCCCGAAGAAACTCGTGCATTGGGCTCTTGACGTATCATTCTCCGGATTTGGCTCTCCTTTTTCTGACACCGCGTCATCCGAGTCCACGACCACGTCTAGCCTCGACTACATCAATGCGCAACTCCTTGCACATGGATTTGCCCATGACAGGGGTCTCTCCCTTGAAGGTCTTTCAAAGGAAGATACGGACAGAACAGTGAAATGTTTGCTCGGGATGTTGAGTCAGAGGCTTGTGAGTTGTCTGTTCTGCTCAGGAGTTTTGTCTGCCGGAGAGTCAGCATCTTCGTTGCATAGCGCACTGACATAATCTGATAGGCCGATATGTCAAGAACAGAAGAGCTCACGACAAAGATGCGGACGCTTTCCTACGACCATGAACGTCTCATGTCCATGTACCGAGACGCAACAGAACGTGCTGCAAACGCTGAGCGCGAAATGAATCTCCACAAATCCCGCCTCGCGTAAGTCTCCTTGATTTCATGGCGACTGTACCTCCAGACGCTACTTAGATCCATGACCCGCACACTTCAATCCACTGAGGCTGCGCACAAGCACACCACGAGCGAGCTGCAGCGCACGCGCACCTCAATGCAGGCCCTCCGGACAGCCCACCAGGCAGAGGTCAAGCGCCTCGAGAAGGAGAAGGAGCGCATGGCTGAGCGGTGGAGCAAGATCGCCGACGCACAGGTCAAGCTCGGTACTACTCCCGCTGGCCTGCGCTGCGCGAACGCGGACGTCATCGACGCACCCGACGTGCAGCTGCGCGGCAGGGGCCAGGGCTTCCTCGAGGTCGCCCTCGATCAGGCAGAGACCGCGCGCAAGGACCTTTTCGAACAGAACCGGAGGCTGAAGGGGCTGATACTCTCCACCGCGAACGAGATGCAGCGGGTCGTCCACGTCGCACGTGTGGCTGAGTCGCCTGAGGATCCCCTTGAGGTTCGTCGTTCACGCGGCGGCGGTCGGATAGTGTGCTCACAAGGGTCGCAGCCTGCCCCTCTCACCCTGTCAGCACTCTTCCCATTGTCTCCCACAGAGACGGCGGGCGAAAAGCTGGCCATTCTCATGGGCTCCATCCGCGAGTCCATCACACGCTTGTCAAAGTCGACGAACGAACCCAAGTCAGAAGCTTCTGCCTCGAGCAAGAGTCGAGGCTCTGCGCCTGGCAGCCAGAAAGCTATTGACAGCGTGGAAGTCGATCGCCTGCAGGCTGTTATCGACAAATTGCGTGCTGAGCTCGGTGAGCTCCCTCGTATATTTCAATATACCGTACTCACTCGCGCTCGTGGCACAGATGAGGCACAGAAACAAGCGGCAACGTATGCGGCACAGACGCAGGAACTATTCGATCGCTTTGCGGAGGACGAGCGACTTAGGCGAGGCGAGGTCGGTGAGATGAGCGTAGACTTGATGACAGCGCCTGCTCGCGATGAAGAACGTCAACGCCTGGATGCTCGGTTCAAAGAGCTTGACGAGGAACGGAAGAAGTTTACGGAGGCAGCGGTCCGGCTCGGTCGCGAGAAGGCAGTTCTGGAGGTATAGCGATAGCGATCCCAGGTCATAGTTGCCGTACTGACATTGGTGTCTACAGGCGGAACGCATCAAATTCTTGGAAGAAAAACGGACATGGCAAGTGGAGATGATGTTGGCTGAGTTGCCGCCGACTCCTGCGCCCGCTTCGTCGACTGCAACCATTTCCGCCCCGATACATACGGACGAAGCAGTTCGTCAACAATCACCGCCACCCAAGTCGCCTCGGAAATCGCCCGCTAAGAGGAAGGCGGGCGTGGCTGCAGGCCGAGCAGCAAGTGGAAAGAAGACTCGTGTCTCTCGTCGCTCGTCTGGCCTCGGCCTGTCTCCGAAGAAAGTCATACCACCGTTCGAGACAGAAGTGATACCTTCTTCGCTGACGATACCCGACTTTAAATCGAGCATTACACTCCCCCCGTCACAGCTCCCCATAGCCGCTCCTGTTTTCGTGCTCCCGCCCCCGTCACCGGCTGCTTCGCTCCGAAGACCTGCGCCGCCCGCATTCGATTCTTCACGAGGGACACAGCCCGCGCTTTTGGCACCCCCGGTCTTCTTGCCCACCTCCACTTCTGATAGTGCGCTGGGTGTGCCAAGTCAAGAACCCCCTGCAGCATTTCCGACATCCAAGAGTGCACCCGCGTTAAGGCCTGCTTCATCCGCGGAGCCTGGGCCCAGCACGCCTCCCCCCCACAGACCCTTCCCCATGGCGAAGCCTCTCGCGGCCACGCGCATGATGCACGCGTACTCGCCCGCGAAGCCGAGCCCTCTCAGCCGGATTCTCAGGCTAGCGAACTCACCCGACAGCCCAGACATCGAGCGCCCGCAGTTGGACTCCCTAGAAGAACAGATGGAAGACGAGGAGCCAGACGTCTCGCCCACGCCGGCAGCTCCCACCGCACAGCCGGTCCTGGTACCTACGAAGAGTCTCGCAGAGGAGCTCGGCGTCTCGGAAGACGACGACCCACCCCTCAGAGAGAAGAGGGCACAGCCGAACGTTGTCAAACGCAGCGCTGGTACGGCGCCGTCTGCTGCTGCACCCAGGTTAACTGCCAAAGAGAAGGGGAAGGCCAAGGCAGTGCCACCCGTGGCCTCACGCACGCGGCCGGCGGCCACGCTTGAGAAGGAGAACGTCAAGCGGGCGAAGCTGTCGAGTGGTCTGGGTTCTGGCAGCGGGGGCCCAGCGATAAGCAAGAGCACTGCATCGGTAAAGGTCGCACCCAAACCCTTCTCGAAACCGAAAGTCGCAGCTAGCAAGGGCGGCGCAAGACGTGTTCCCATCGGCAGCGCTGAAGCCGCGCCCGTGGGGCGCATGTGGAAAGGTTGAACACCATTTTCGCCACTGACATGTGCCTTCCAGCAATGTGCACATGCGTGCACTGTTCTCGCGCGATTAGACGTTTCTCGTTACGCTACCGTGACCGGACTTCTAGCCTGCCATGTACCACAACAGTCAGACTTGTCCATTTGGCAGTGTTGTACAGCAGATAATAACGGAGTCTCTATGTTCCGACGCTATCCACGAGTGCCCGACAGGGTATACTCAACGCGAAGAGAAGCTGATCATGGGCTCGAGGTCATGAAGGAAGCAAAATAGTTGTCCAGATATCCCAGGTCCCACAGAGGCGCCACCGTCCCTACGTACCCGTCGGGCCGGACAATGACGATTGCCCCGTGAGGATCGACGCCACATGCGTCGTAACCTCCACCGCCGGTGCGGTTGTACATGTCTGTATCGTCTAACAAGAACCTTGCGGAACATCGGCCCGCTAGTCAGCTCGTGGTGCAATCTAGCCTTTCGATGTACTCACTTGGACCAATGAGATCGGAAGAAGGGAGGGACGTCCGTGTAGTTCGATATCATCTTGTCCGCAGAGCTGATCGCGAGCACCTCGAACACCGCACTGCTGTTACCATGTCCGAATTTCCGGTAGAAGTGCTCCGGTTTCTGCATCTCATCTGCGAGCCCCTTGACAGTCTTCAACTGCAGCATATCGGTAGTGTTCCCGGTGAAGACGAGGATCTTGAAACGGGTATCAGAGGGACAGAGATCGTGCATCTGGACGGGCTGCGAGTCCGCCG
Organism: Daedalea quercina L-15889; assembly: GCA_001632345.1. Lineage (NCBI taxonomy): Eukaryota > Fungi > Basidiomycota > Agaricomycetes > Polyporales > Fomitopsidaceae > Fomitopsis > Fomitopsis quercina. Next base: position 132,342 of record KV429077.1, on the reverse strand, counting down.
CCCGGATGAACATATGTGGAAGCACGCGTTGACCAATGATGAGTTTGCTTGCGTAAGACTGATACTTGTCGTCGACGATCACGGATGGCTGGTAGTGCACGCCTATGCCGCTGGTAAAGAGACCAAAGGTCTGGAATGCCCTTGTTGGCGTAAGATAAGCGTTTGAGAAAGGATGTCACGTCGAGCGTGGTACTTACTCGAGGAATTCTTCGTGAGACACACCGTCTCCATCGTCCTTGGTACGCGGCTTACCAGAGAATAGCGCAGCGAACTTCTTGTCGAAGTCAATGAGATCTTGAGCATACTTCCGCCGCTCAAGCTCGTACTATGTGTTCCTTGTCAGACGGCGTAAACCCAGGAGCAAGCAGGGGAGCTTACGGTCTTGAGAAGGGAAATATCTGCCCACCCGCGGAGGACATATGCTAGCTTCCAGGCTAGGGGAAGATTCGAGGACGGGTTTCCATAAGAATTGTCTGATACGTACCGAGGTTGTGAGTGTCGTTCATACTGGCATTCATGCCCTGACCTACAACCACGGTGAGCATCACCGCTGACCTCAGAAGCAAATAGCATTACCGGCTTTCGGAGAATGTGTATGGCAGGCATCCCCGGCGATGAGGACACGCTCATGTACCGAGTACTTGTTAGAGACACGTTGTCCGACTACCGCTAGTCAGACAAATATCAATGAAGATACTCTAGTGACGCACTGATGTATAGGGTCCACCAGTCGATTGGGTGAGAGGTCGATATCTTGTACGGGTACAGTGACTTGTTCGCAACTTCCATAATTTTCTCTGCACCCATCTTCGACTTGTCCACTCTTCCTTTGGAATCCAGGACGTCCTTGTCGGCGAGCTGGATGTACAGGCGGACCAGATCGCCCTCACGCGGGATGATCATGCACGAGCCGTTATGAGAGTGGACCGCGCATCGGTTGCGGATGTCAGGGAAGTCCGTGTCAGGGATCAAGTCAAGAACTCCCCAGATGTAGTCTGAGGTAGACCATAAGTTAGGGTTATAAACAGAACCGGCCTCCGGAGAATGTACAGACCTGTCTGTTCGCCTTCCATGGTAATGCCAAACTGTCTACGGACCCAGGAGTGGGCGCCTAATCAAATGAAGCAGCCAAGTTAGGGCGAGCGCTTCAGGAGCATCTTGACCACGTACCATCACAGCCCACCAGGAATTTCGCATGTACGATCTCTGTATCCAGCGATCCTCCTGGAGCCTCGAGATGCTTCAACGTTATCTAGGGGGGGGCGTCATGATGCGTCACGGAAAGACGCGCCATGTTCATTCACCTTGACAGGGTGCGATCTCGGGTCCTGTAGAGTCGGCTCATCCCCAGATAGCTCAATAGCGGTTGGTATGATCGGCCGTTCTACCTCGACGCCGTTGGAAGCCATGGAGTCCAAGAAGATCTGCTCTATGCCGCCTTGATGTAATGCCATCTGGTGCGGGGATACAAACGCTGTCATCCGACTGAACCTTTTGCTACGGATGAGTCAGAACGAACCTCGAATGCCCATCGTGCCGTAGGCGCAGTGACATCAGGGGCACGGCCCGTGCGCTGAGCTCCTTCAACAGGACTGACCCTGAAAAGCCAGCTCAAACACGTACTTCGATGCCGCCATTAGGCCCTGGGTTGTAGAACGCCTTCCCCTCCGTCAGATCAACAGCACAACTGGCCAACCATATACTCACTGCCATGTGTACTTGGACAGCTTCCTGGAATAAGCGATCTGCAAAGCCATAACTCTGCTCTGACGTTCATACAGCATTCCTGCGCAGAATGTAGGTACGCAAACCTGGAAGACCTCGACGATTCGCGGCTGAATACCGTCTGCATGCCCTGCAGAGACTCTCGCCGGGCTAAGGTGGGGGAGCTCAACACACTGTCGGCGTGATACGAAAGTCAAACACTCACCGTTGGTCGATGATGCGGACGTCCACGCCGGCACGGGCGAGAGCCATCCCACACATCAGCCCAGCAGGGCCTGCGCCGATAATCAGAACATCGACCTCGCTTTCTTTCGTCAGTGCGGTCGGCATGATGGGAGACCCTTATGGGCAGTACGCTATCCACTACTACATCGATCCCCTCTATATACCCTACGAAGAGTCTCATGCTTTGCTAAAGCGATGAGAATGCTGGCCTGGAACGTGTGAAATGCAGCATTCTCTCTGCAACGTAGACGCCCTGAACGATGTGCTTCAGATGGAACTCGACAGTGCTTCGCACAGAATTCAATGCAAATACCAGAAGGAAGACGAATCCGCAGGCTGGAGTACTCGGACAATGAATCGTGATCGTCCTGTGTCGTCCGAGTCGTCCGACGCCGACATCAGTCAATGCCGATGGGTCAAGTAAGGACCTGAATAATCCCATTGAAGACGTCAGCGACGCTACGTACGGTGACACACGCACAAGCTCACTGATCTCGATCAACACTTGTTGGCTGCTATCTGATCAACGTGTGTCAAGACGGGTGGTGTGGAGATTGACGTGAGGGCGTACTTTCCACGTATATCATCAAGTACTCACATGTAGACCAAGAAAGGAAGACTCTTCCCTGCTATGATCGGCACGTAGAATCGTAAGCACTTGGGGCGTTTGTCTTACTACACGCACAGCTATTCAAATGGTTGCTAGCTGACCTCGCGAATCGGGTATTCCAGATCGGAACACCTCTCGTGGCCTGCCATCCGCGCGTTTAAACTTACTATTGTAGCAGTTCGTTCAGCATTCTCATTGAGCACGAGAGATTTTTCACACATCACTGATCATCCTGGGAAGTCTCTCTCCTGTTCGCTCCACGCGTGAAATTGCACCGGAAGAATGAGCTACCGATTCGGATGTTGCATGCACTTCTGCAAGAGAAGTGAATCATACAGCGCCTCCAAAAGCAAAGATATTACACAATGCGTTTGATGTCTTGGTCGCTTATGTCGCGAAGTAAATTTTGTCTTGAAGAGCAGAGTGCGGGTCCACGTTGAAGCAGCACGGAGGGACATAAAAGATGCTCACCAATGTATGAGCTTGCACCGTTCGACCATAGGCTCCCCGAGGTGCTGAGACTAGTCGCTGAGACGAAGGACCAATGGGAGGGCTTCCTGATGTAGCGAATGAAAGTGCCTCCGGTGTATCGGATAAGCGTGGCCATTGACCCCATAAACTGAGGAATATAGTCTCTGTTGCTGACCAAATTTGAAATGCTCTCGGGGCACAGAGAGTTATTCACCATCGAGCGGGACGCACATAGAATGTGTTATCAATATGTAGGAGTCCACGCGCGTCCATGATACGTGACTAGTCGGATATGGACCATATCCACGTCACCTGTAACGTAGACAGGTAAGCTGAGAACGCTCCCTAGATGTATACGACTAGAAGCCCACCTCGTCCAATATCGACTGCACGCAAGCAGTCCCGATCTGTATCTGCGTTCCACACCGTGAGCGACACCTTACAGAGAGTCCAGGAAGTATTGGATCTCAAGAGTAGATGAGCCTCGCGGTGATTGAGCCTCCAGAGCTGTTTGTCGCAGCTCGTATATGTGCTCTCGTTTGCGTTGACCGTCCTCGCAGAAAGCCTTGCGTAAGAGCTTCCGTGCCTCTCGCGCGACATCTGCAATGCCCTTAGGAGCTTTCCCAAGGTGGTGAATAGGTCGCAGGCCTGGTCCGGTGCGTCCGTTGTATAGTTCAACGGCTGATCGAAGGGAAATGGCTAGATAATCCTGCGGATAAGTCATTATAACGCACAAAGAAGGATACGTTACGACAGCTTACATTAGTACGCCAGCGTTAATCGCCTCAATGACACTGTTGTGACCACCATGCAACAAGAACCAACCAGTTGCCTATGGGCAGTAGTGTGATGAGAATGGCAGCGCGATGGCGAAGACTGTCGTTTTACATACCGGATGGTTCAGGACATGTTTATTGTTCAGGACAGTACGATGTAAGGATACCATTACCAGTCTTTTTGACTTTCTCGGCTCCGCTGGTACAGTCGCCCAAGGCGACGCATGACTCAAGATCTTGTTCATGGCTGTCAACACATCGCATACCTGAAGCTCAATCACAACGACCAAGAAGGCCCATGATTTCTCTCTGGCTCCATCGACCAATACACGGTCCCGAAGCATATCTAAGATGTGTGGCATTGGTACAGAGCATTAAAACCGCAGTGTCACTTACGTATAGCAGAGATCGTTCGCCGTAAGCACTTCAAAATCGAAGTAAGGAACTCATCGATCTCAGCGGTACTATCCGACTGTCGTTTTTCGACGACGTCTGCACCTCCGTCGCGTGCAATCATTAAGCGCACGCAATAAACGGGATGGGAAGTCTCGGCAATCCACTCGCGAAGGGCAGCTGTCGTTTCTTGCTCGTAGCACTCCGGACTCGCGAGGACAATGCCGTCGCAAGCATTGAAAACCCTGGACAAGGAAAGTTTGAAGGGACGTTCTATGCTTCATGATAAGATGCTTACTCTTAAGCTGCAATACACATGACACCGGTCAATGCTCTAGCCGGTATCTTGATTTTTGCACGTTTCAGCAGCCCTAACACTGTCAGTCTGAACATACATCTCCTGAAGCTTGAGCTATGTCCGTTTGTTTCTGGGCAGCTTGCTCTGCGCCCCTTGTCGGGAGGTCGCCCAACCCTCCAAGTCGCCCTGGCGCAGCAATTCGGAAGATGATGGAGGCTGTTCCCGCGAACCAGACGAACATTTTAACAGGTCGCCCTGCCCCGATAAGGCGCCGCACGACTTGTAGCAGAGGCACCCAAAGGACTTGGACATCGAATGCGTCAACGGGCGCACTGCGGCCATACAAAGGGCATCTGGGTTTAGCATTCTTACATCGATTATGACCGCCTTCGGACAGAGCACGGCTCCGTACTCGGACTTGGTATGTACGCACTGCATAGGCCCACCCCTGAAGAGTAATTCAAATACCAGACGTTCACGACCACGTTATCGAGTGAATGCAACCCGTGTGTTGCAGCACAACAAGTCTATCCTGATGTCAATTTCTGTTGTGGTCCGAATCATGCAACGTTACTCACGTTATGTGATTGACAAGATGTAGCTCGTCTGTATCTATGAAAAATGTAGGTTTACTGAAGTATGTGTGCGTGCATTGCAGTGAGATAGCTCACCCCATGCTTGATAGGCTAACAGGACAATGTGGCTATCGCTATAGGGTAATATTCAGCGCCCACTGAGGTTTTCAATAACGACACACTCGGATGCTGTGTTGTTGGTGTCAGGGCAATTACTATCAAGGCTGCCGTCGAGACTACTCGATGCTTAAACGTTAACATAGCTGCCACCACACTACTGACCTGGCCATGGAACATTCAGCAGGTGTGCCACAAGCCTTCCCCTGAACTAAGGACGACGTAGGTTACCAAGGAAATAAGATAACCATTGTACGTTACATTGCTCTAGTTAGTACTTCTGCGGTGGTCCACCAATCAGAATCGGCAATAATGCTGAAGATGGAGTAGTGGGTTTGGTGTAACTCACCGTACATTCAGCCCCCCAAGCCCGCCCCGGTGTATTTGTGGAACAGAGAATGTCCGTGAGCTGCGTGCGGACGGTATGAGAACCCGTGACAATTGGTGGAAGGGTCTGATCCTGAGCGTTGATTTTTGGCCAGCCTTTCAGCGCGGGTCGTGTTTGGATGGCAGCAGGCCTGGGACTACGCATGCACCCCGATTTGTCCGGACTAGGGGATGATGCCCTGCAGCATATACCACCCTGGCACATCTGGGCAGCGTTTGGTGGCCTGATGCACGTCATGGGCTCATCGGTGTTCGGACACTGCACCAAGCCTCCGCCGGTCCCAAGCCTGTTTTCTTACCCACCTTTTTGGGCCCGAATTCGTCCGGATGAGGACCACACCTCTCCCCCTAATACTCAAGGGTCCTACGGCACGTCAAGTCGTGAATATTTGAATTGACAGGAACTTTGGATATCCATGCAGTTTGACATGAGCAAGGTTTCAGAGCGTCTCGGTCATCCTATTGAAGATTCCGCAATCCAGCGTTCAGTATTAGTCTATTTGGCAGAACATGTCAAACGATCCCGAGCGGAAACACACGCCGACGAATCATGGGATTCTTGGTACCAGAAGACGGCGTGCTCCTCATGCTCCGGTCAACCTCCCGGCTCGCATTTGTAGCTGCGCATTTGTCGCACTCTTCGGGCCCGTTGCCAAGTAGGACCCATGGTCGAGCTTGCGATCAATACCAAGGATCTCACCTTTTCGCGGGCACAGAAAGGCAGAGAAACGAAACCGCTTTCTCACGAATTTCCGAGAAGGTGGAACAATTTGGCAAGAGGCGCATTCCCCTGCGGGCTATGAGCCCTCTCCTAGCTTGGGAATGACGTTGCACATACCATTTTCCCTGCCTATGAATGTTTGGAGGACTTTCTTGAGCCTTTCCTCTCGCCCAGAAAGGTATCTCGGACAAGCCTCTCCCGGCCACCTTGATAGGGAGGACCTTCCTCCCTTTTAGGGTGGCTAGAAGAGGCCGGTCCGAGACTAGGGTTAGCCCTCAGAAGCAGCAATCTCTCGTTCGATATCTACAACCATTGTCCCTGTAACTTGCGTGCCGACAAGTTTCGGATGGCTTGCAGTCGGCGGCACTATTGTATTATATGGTCACGTCAGTAGTATCGGTCTGTGAGATGTTGAAGGAAGGACACTCACCAATGTACCAAATAGTGCAGCGCTCGAAACCAATCAGGTGGCTTGCGTTCACGGTGGACAGAAGTGATTGGTCGAGGGAATGTTGCAACCTGCATAAAAGTCGATTCTTGTGCTATGAATAACTAGAGGCTCAGCCCAAGAAAAGATCTGGAAGAGACGCTCGTTTCGAACGCGACATGTCACGGTCTGCTGAGTGTGAGAATGTTTGTGACTCAGAGTCACGCGCATAAGGTGCGGCAACTAAGCTACATCTGTTACATGTACAAACTGCTTTCCGGTCCACACTTGCCTGTGCGTAGTCTGTGGGATTCTATGTATCGATTATATGGATCAGCACAACCAAGAGGGCAGGAGGCTGCCACCACATCCAAGAGACGCGAGTAGATCCTCCACCGCTCTCCTCGAAGAGCCACGCTTGCTCCACGCTTGCCCGACTTCTCGTCTCAGCCGCTGTATGTTACGATGTTTCCGGACCCCGTCTTCGCCTAGTGCCATGCGCATGATATCTCGCGCCTCGGAAATGAACGAAGCCAGAGATCCTTGTGGCGCCTTCCCCAGTCGATGCGCCCGTCTGAGCCCAGGGCCATTGCGCGTTTCGAGCAGCTCATACCCTATCTGCAGCTCCTCGCTGACCCGCACTGCATTGAGGGAGTGGTTGAACGCAAACGGCCAACAAATCCTGGAAGGTTGAACAAGAGCGTAAGTCCGTTCCCGTGGAAATAATGTACATAAATTCCATACATGGGCACTCCTTCCATGATAGATTCCATGACGCTGCTGTGGCCTCCATGTGTTACGAACCAGCCAGTCGCCTGCACGGTGTGTCAGAATTCCCCCGCTGCCTAATTCTTTCGACTCACTGAATGGCTCAGTATCAATTGCTGAGGACACCAGCGAGTGAACAATCCGTATCGGTAATTCGCCACTTTCTCGACAATGAACTCTTCTGCGGGAAGGTAGGGTGATGCATGGTTCAAGATCTGGCGACAGCTGAGTGCATAGTGCGAATGAAAGTGTGGTCAGAAAGGCTTACGAAGGGAATCTTCATCGCCATAGCAATGTCGAGGAAGGCGGATAATTTATCCGGTTCTAAGGGCCAGTACACGGTGCCAAACGAGATCTGCCGGCGTTCATCAAGTGCTCCTGAGCGTCTTCCCAACAGAGGTACTCACATATAGCAAAGAACGTTCTCCGTGGCTCGCCATAATCGCAAATAAGAATTCCTCTACAGGCGCAGTACTTGGCTGCTGCTTCTCCGTGCTACCTATGCTTGAAGGTTGGCCCACGAGAGGCCCACAAGCATATACGGAACGCGACGTTGACGCGAACCACTCCCTTAGTGTTGCTGTGGCCTCACGTTCGTAGCACTCTGGAGAAGCGAGTATTATGCCGTCACAACCAGACAGCGTCCTGCCGCCACCGTCAGCAACCCGCAACGCGCAGGGCCATGTGTGGGTACTGACTCGTATGCTGTCAGCATCATGTCGCCTACTTGGCCCGTGGGTCCCATCAACTGTCCAGATGGCCCGGTGAGCAGAGACAGCCAGTGTGGAGTCATGCGACCTACCCTTTGTGGTTGTACCTCATAATCATAGATTGGCGGCAGGCCGGGGACGTTGATCAGACAGGCAGAGTTCCCCAGTGCTACCTGCCGCGTCCTCATTTGAACCCTGCATGTGTGATGAGAGAGAATGGACGCCCACCTCACCCGCCGCCCGCTCAACGCTCACGCCAGTCCGTCTTGCCAGGTGCTCGCTCTTGGACGGAAGGTCGCCGATGCCGCCTATCCGCTCAGGACAGTACATGCGGAAAATCGCCGAAGACGCGCCTGCGAACCACACGTAGACCTTGACGTGCTTCCGGCTGATGCGTCGGATCTCTGAGAGGGGTCCGCGACCTTGGAACTGAACATATACGATTGAATGACCGACAAAGGTCATGGTACAATAAGAACGTGTGAGACTTACATCAAGAATGACACCGTCCGGCGCAGAGAGGGGCTCGAACTCCATTCCAGTGTGGACGCATGCATTGGGCTGTAGGTGAGCAAGCCGCTCGAATGCCTTGGAGAAGGAGTCCTCTAGGATGCGATTGTCGAGCGGGTCGCTGCGATTGTGGCGAAGGGCAATTACTCTGTCGACGACGTGAGTGCATGTTTCACCGGACAAAGAGAAGGCGAGACTAGACAGACGGCAACAGACCTGATATACAGCATGCGGTGCATGTCGTCTGCCCCGAAGTTCCGTTTCAGCTCGTTCTGGATCCGGTCGTAGAACGTTGCTGTAGTGAATAGCGTGATCGCAACCGTACGTAGCTTGACCATATTTGCGGCTAGGTCGCATAATGGGCGTATCTGGCCTGTCCCAGAACACAATTGCCGTAAATATTTGCTTCCGACCCGGAAGGTCTCTCGTTCAGAAGCACGCACCCCAGGATTTGTATACAAACAGAACGACATGGCGCCTCCTCGTTAATGATCCTAGTACGCCGCTCATCTTGTAAGCTCAATGAATGACTGGTAACGTTGAGTATACGCGGACGACCGGGGGGCGGGCATCTATGAAGGTGGAGTGTGATATCGGATATTACCCATGCAGGGTCCTTGAGGCAGAACTGCGGGTCGGCCCGGATGTTTCAGGACTATCAGACCACCAGTATGCTTACTGAACGGGGCCGAAAAAGAAGTTGAAAGAAGATGTACGTACGACTGGCGAGAAGCACCGAAGGCTGTGTTCTGACCCCGTTCTCTCACTCGAACGAGCAGCCGCGGAAGTGATCGAAGGACGGCACACTGCGATTCGGGGAGCTACTCCAAGGCGTGACGTGGCCATGCATGCAGCACGATGCTCCTTGAAGCAGCTGCAATCAGTCAGAGAAAGGTCAGTGCTCAGAGTAAGCTCGAGTATTCTGAACAGTTGCGAGGACTCGACAGCGACGAGAGCGCTCTAGACCAAATGCACGAGGCAGACGGCATTGCAACGGAGGGTTAGTGTAGGAAAATAGAGGGCATATCAGTAGAGGGTATGAGGTAGGCTTACGGCTTAGTCTAATCCTCTGTCCCACGCCCGCGGTCATCCTGATGGAGCTATAAGTAGAATGTGTACCTGGCACCGCCGGACTTGCTTTTGCGCCACGGGTTTCACAACCAATGTTTTTATCCCTAAGTGTCAATGAAGTGCTTCTTGTGGTAAAATTAACATAGCAGTGTTCACCTTCTGTAAAATGTGCTCTCTGCTGCAAGTATGGCTAGTTTCGGTATATGTACTCCGAGCTGCCGGGATAACTTTGTGTGGTATTAGCACCGATGAGCTTGATTATAAGCTGAGTTAGAGCTCGTATGCCTAGTGAAATGTCTCAGCACTCGGGCAACTGAAGCGGTTGCGCAGATACTCGCCTGAGTGACCGGGTTGCCACGATATCAAGTAGGAAGTGCGCCGACTTGGGGTATGTTGCACAGCGTCTAACATTGGCATGTCACTGTCCCTTGGCTCGTGACGCAACGTCCCACGACTGGCTCGCCGCACGTGTGGAGTTATTTCACGGACAGACACCCGTCCGCTTTCGAAGCGAATGTATCGGGGGGCTAAACACACCGATAGGCACAATGAAACACGGAACGAATCACCTACTAGTCCGATCCCGGTGGTGTTGTCGTATATGATAGGTCCATGACGTATGTATGTATGTGCACAATACCCAATTCGAGTTGGAGAGACCGTGTCGCTCGGAGAAGTGCCACTGCGAGTGTCAGTGACCCAGGAAAAGCCTGCCGCGTGGTGAGTGGTACGTGTCACATCCACGTGTGCACATATGAGTACCTCTGTCATCGTGTCTCTAACTTACTGTAATCTTGACGATATGTACTGTACATCAGCACTTGCATATGCACATCCTGGCCCTCTTGCTTCGATCTGAAGCAAGTACCTTGGTCGCAGTGAAGGCCTGCCGCGTGTCATGGCTCTCCAACCGAGTCCCATGGACTCCAACGCCGCAGTGGCAACGCGACGTGTCACGTCCACGTGGGTGCCTCTATGGATCCTGTATGACCTCACAGACCCTCCGGCGCTTGGGTAGTCCTAAGTACGGCGACGACCATGGATGCACTCACGTCTGCCTTCTCTCTGCTTCCACCCCGCTCAGCTCGGACCTCCACGGCCGTCTTCAATCGCCACGGCGACCATGTCGTCCGCTGACAATTCGCATCTGAAGGCTGCCCTGCACACGTTTCTTGGCGAGGTTCAGGGGGCGGTCGTTCTCGGAGCATATGGACTTGCCTCATTTGCGTGGCTCTGGCCCGTCCGCGGGATCCTCTTTGCAATCACTAGTACGTTGCAATACAACGGAGCTGGTTGTGCTGTACTTACGTCTTCTGTCACGGGCATGCAGACCCCAATGTGATGATTGGCGTTCGCCCCGCTATCGTCAAGTCCTTAGTCGCGTCTGCCGTCATCTTCGGCCTCCTCATGTTCCTCACCTACCTACCTCAAATGGCCGTCTTGGCTATCGTGTCTGGCCCCCTTGCTCCAATTCTCGCCCTTCTAGTCGTTGGCGCCGAATCTGCCTTCCTGCTCGCCCTTCTAGCGCGACCACTCTTCCTTGAACCCGCACTCACACAGGTATTTGACAACACGCTCCGTGCGCGTGGTCAGGGAGAGCTCGTCAAGGCAGGCAAGACTCGCGGCAAGGGCGCCACAGCCAGCGTCGAGAGCGCTCTGGTCAAGCCGCTGCAGATCCTCTCGACAGGCGGCCTCGTACGTTACCTCGTGACGCTGCCTGTTAACATGGTACCTGTGCTTGGCACAGTCCTATTCGTCCTTTATAACGGATACACCGGTGGACCCGGCTGGCACTCGCGGTACTTCCAACTGAAGGGCTTTTCGAAGAATCAACGGCAGACATTTGTGGGGAGGCGAAGGGGAGAGTATACCGTGTACGTTGGTCACGACATTCCGCCTTGCTTACGTCTGCTGACCTCCCGTGCAGCTTTGGGGCGGCCACGCTGCTCTTCAATTACATCCCTCTCGTAGGATTCCTGTTCAGCTTCACGAACACCATTGGCGCTGCAATGTGGGCGGCACAGCTTGAGGCACAGACGAATATCATCAATATTCCTCAGCCCAGCGTCGGGAAGCCGGTTCTAGGCCAGACTGAGACTAGTTGAGCCCAGTAGAATCGGACGAATAGTTGCCTGATGTCATTGCACCCAACCTTCGATACAAGCATTATTCGCGGAATTCTTTGTATCAGGACTTTCGAAGTGTATTTTAGTCTCCTCGTCTATTCGATTCTGGTTGTCTGCAGAGTCCGTAACTAAAGTTGTTCCTCGTCATCATATTCCGCTCGGAAGGCTACGGCGCGCTGGGCGGGCGCGCCTGGGTATTCGCAAGCGCCCATTCCTCGGCAGCTACCGCCACTCCACTCCCTCTCCTCTCTTGACGACACCAAATTTCATCTACCAGGTGTATACACTTTTCTATGTCTGGTATCCATCGCGCAGTTTGTACAATGACCTGGGTGCGGCTCAAGGAGTAGACAAGCTGACTACGGTAGGTTTGAGTAACGTGCGTCCTACTTCGAAACTGATGTAGTCGACTACAATGCAGGCTCAGAAAGCAGGACAGTGTGGCGCCACCTCTATGATTGGAGAACAATGAACAGACCGCGCGAGGTTGTCTCGTATTCACCCCCATGGTCTCAAGGGCTATCCTTTTGTCTGTAGGTAACGGCGGACACTCAAAACTGGTCAACCAGCAGTATATATCATGGCTAGGCTGTACACAGTTATTGCGCCCCTTTCTCGTCATGTTCTCGAATTTCAGACGCCGCGGGTTGATTGACTCCGACTTGAGGTACGAAGCCAACACGTGAATACCTGAGTCGCTCCTTTCTCCTGATGTGCTCACTTGAGCGCTCTTTATCCCAGTTCGCGGGCACCCGACGAACCTCAAGCTCCCTACTGCCTTGCTCCCGAAGTTGTCGACAGGATCCTCGATCACCTCTGGGCAGAACCCCGGGCACTCAAGATGTGCAGTCTTACCTGCAGTGGCTGGCTCCCGACGACGCGGCGGCACCTTTTCCGGACCATTCGCATCCGGTCTTCATACTTCTGCGTCCAGTTCGCTAGTCTCATTCTTTCGCGCACGGCGATGCCGATTACGTTCCTACCCTGCGTCCGGGAGATCATCCTCCAGGATTCGCCACTTCGCAACGTCGACGTGAAACTCGCCAGCCGTGCATTCCGGAGGCTTCGCAACGTCGAGACTCTTAATCTCGCTTTCTGGCCGGCCGTGGACCTCCCGACCGCCTTCATGGAGGACATGTGTCTCTCCTTTCCAAACGTGATTTACCTGCGGATGGACGAATGCGATATCATGGACCCGGTTCACTTCGTTCAGCTAGTCTGCGGTTTCCCGAGATTGTCCAGGATACACGTCGAGGATCAAGAATTGTTGCAGCGCAGTGATGGGCCATGCGCTGGGTTCGACAGAGCTGCGATGGAGTCAATGCGACCGATCGTATACCCCAAAAGCCTGAACAAGCGTACTACGCTCCCCGATCTAGTCATCGAGAGGCTCGACTTGTTGCCCAGTAAGCAATGCTTCCGACTTGCTGCTGTGCTTTGCCAGCCCCGCTTCAAATTGCGCTTGCGGTACTTGCGCGTCAACTGGAGTTGTCGTCGTCTCAGCCCTCTGATCCACATGCTGGACAACATCGGAGATGCTCTGGAAGAGATCGTCTTCGCAGTCGAGGGTAATGATATTGAAAAGGACCAGTCATGTGCGTCAACCGTCAAGTGCGTGTATTCATGGCTTAACTTGCCATGACTAGGGCTCGCAGATCAAATCAAGAAGCTTACCGTCACTAACGTGCGCTCGCTCACCATCGGAAAGGCAAACCTCAGTAGCGGCATGAACGAGAACACCTTCAATTGGGTCCCCGTCCTGATAAGACATGTCCTTGAGAGATCCCGCCACCTTGTCGATCTCCATTTTCACTTGCGATTCGAAGAAGACCTGACCACCTTAGACGCTTTCCCGTGGACGAGGCTCGATAGGCTGTTCTTGACACTTCCTGCGCGCTATATCGGCAGGGGGGTGTATGTGCAGCTCCACATTTGGGTACCTGCAGTTGATTGGGTGCGCAGGCAGGGCATATACGAGCTTGGCAAGTCAATCAGGGGCAAGATGCCTCGTTCGCAGTGCGGTATGCGCTTTCTGGACAGGCACAAACCGAGGGGCTATGAGCAGGGCAGTGTGGAGTACGACATGGTGCTAGGACTGCCGACCATATGATCTGCGTGTCGGGCTATCTAAGACATTCACAGCATGATCATCGAATTACGAATGGTTGAGAGCAGGATGCGCCGCCGAGTATATAGGGACGCAGTGTATGTATGTGCCTCATAGTATGCAGGCATGATCCATATGTACTTATGCATCTCTTTCGGTTCATGTTCGCCCCGTCTTCAGTCACCGAAAATGGTGACACTGGACACTACGGGGACAGCGCGTGCCGGGCGGCCAGAATCGCGACAAGATCGCAGACTCAACACGCTCCGGCTCACACTGCAAAGAGACCATAACATTCCTCACACCAGCATCTCTTTTGCAATCTATCGACACATTTGAAAGAGACAAGGAACTTACAGTCTCGGAGAAGCAACGGTACGAATCACTGAAGGCAAAGTTGGAAACAACACACCACCACCATCTGTCTCAGCTGTTGCTTTCGAGGAGGCACTATCCCTCCAGGCCCCCACCACCGTTTCCATTCCACAACCTACGGTAGAAGCTGTCCCGCTGAAGACGACTTTGCCCGGCCTCAAGGGTGCATTTAACCGCAAGGCACAGTGCTCCGATCCAGCCCCGAACAAATTATCTCCTGATGGGGGCAAATAGATTTTCGTAGCTAGAGGCTTACTGTGAGCTGCCTGGTGAGTTCTCAGCCACATAGAATGCAGTCGTGGACTCCGGATATATAGCCAGGAGACCTAGTTGCGAAAATCATTTTGTTCCTTGTAGTGGACTTGAATGACTGAATGCAGCGCACTGATACACGCCGTAATTGCACAAACGTGTAGCACTCATGTAGTATGCATCGGCACTAGGCATCAGACGGAAGCACATAAGTACCACAAATGAATCTAGGCTGAGGCTGACCGGTGATTGTCGACGTAGTTGAACACACTGATAACTTACGGAGACGACTCACCGCGGTGCGCATTGCAGCCTAACGTCAAAGCATCTGTTTGGTTTGATATAGCTTGACATGACTGAACAAAGATCATAACGTTCAACTTACCTGGGTCCTTTCATTTTGCCTCTGTCGTCGATATGAGTGGGATCGCGAGACTCAGAAATGATGGCGGCGAATCCACTGAGAGGTGTCCAATTCAACGTGCACTGCACGTGATCCATCCTGCGGAAACCGCCGGTGAGCTGTATAGCTCTGTTCCCAAGCCACCGGAGACGCCCGCTATCCACTAGTGAGACCATCGACTGCAACGTCCGAAGGCAGGACCAGCAGAACACGCGCCCGCTACGATGGTGAGCATCTATGCTGTTATATACGACAGATTA
This sequence comes from Daedalea quercina L-15889, assembly GCA_001632345.1. Classification (NCBI taxonomy): domain Eukaryota; kingdom Fungi; phylum Basidiomycota; class Agaricomycetes; order Polyporales; family Fomitopsidaceae; genus Fomitopsis; species Fomitopsis quercina. Next base: position 117,035 of record KV429077.1, on the reverse strand, counting down.
TGAACACACATGCTCGCAGGCTGATCAGAAGACCGCCCCAACAAACCCCATGAAGGAGCTGCGTATCGACAAGCTTGTCATCAGTATGTGGTTGCGCATGTCCAGCAAAGGCCACACTTATGCAGCTTTGCACTGTAGACATCTCCGTCGGTGAATCTGGTGACCGTCTCACCCGGGCTTCGAAGGTGCTCGAGCAGCTTACTGGCCAAACACCCGTCACCTCGAAGGCCCGGTACACGGTCCGTACCTTCGGTATCCGTCGTAACGAAAAGATCGCGGTGCACGTCACCATCCGGGGACCCAAGGCAGAGGAGATCCTCGAGCGTGGATTGAAGGTCAAGGAGTACGAATTGCGCCGCAGGAACTTCTCGGAGACCGGAAACTTCGGTTTCGGTATCCAGGAACACATCGATCTCGGTGCACGGTACGACCCCGGCATTGGTATCTTCGGCATGGATTTCTACGTTGTGATGGGCCGACCAGGTGCGCGAGTAGCACGTCGGAAACAGAAGAAGGCAAGGATTGGCTTCCAGCATCGTGTGAAGAAGGAGGACACGATGGCGTGGTTCAAGCAGCGGTTCGACGGTATCATCTTGGTGCGTTATATTCACCCTGCCTTCACCTCCCTGTGTTACTCATACGTAGTCTCTATCAGGCCAAGTAAATGGTCCTCTCGCATATGTTTCATGTTGTCGCGCTATTATGACTATTGCCTACCATGTATCACATGCCCGCCTCAAAACGTCATGAACGTTCGCTTGAAAAATCCTTCCTGATCGTTGTGATCAATGATGTCGGAGGATAATTGAGCTCCATGGTAATTGCATCTTTATTGCTCGTATATAAAGGTGCGAGATCCTAATTATCATGGCCAACCTACGCAGGCGCAGCGAGCGTAGTGCGGTGGCGTTGGCTTCACCAATTGGAATATTGCAGACTTTCCTCAACGATAGGTGGGTCATTGGCAGTCTCAAATAAAATTCCACTTTCACGAGAATTGTGATGGTTCTGGTCGTGGTGTCCACGTAGAATGCAGGCGGACTTCTGTGCGTATCCTGTTTCAATCATTATGTGGGGACCTTCGCAGCTCAATTACTACTTGGAGTCGCTGGATTCGCCACGACCTCCTTTATCTCGTGCAGTGTTGCTTACTTGAAGCGCGTACGTTCGGAGCTAGCAGCATGCCCTGGTTTTCCTGTGTGCTCGTACTGAGTATGATCGTCGTCTTCTGAGTCCACGACTTGGCATTGGTCAGAGCACATGCGATAAGTAGTAGGAATCGTGATGAGTTGTGATACGCATAGCACAGTCGAAGGCAATTGCCACGCTACTTAGGTGCGCTGTCGATGTTGCATACATCGTGGTGGCGATTATAGTATACTGGCTAACGCTTTCAGTTTTTGAGATATTCGGTTTGGTCCACGCAAGCACTATTTGACTTCATAATTCAAGCTTCAAGCCACATACTCCTACTGTGCATCGTCATGGACGTGGATTGTACACTGCAGGCTATTGTCTACAAGTATGCCGCAGTTCAATTGTCTCGACCGCGAGGGCCATCTGAGGCCTCTGTGCGCTACTGTAGCCTCCCCAGCATTCGTTTCGAGTCTCAATAGCAGATCCTCGGACGCTTGTCAACCCGGACTTGTCCGTTGGACTGATTCCTCAGCATCGTCTAGGGCAGTACTTTCAACGGCCTACAATTCATGTACATCAGTACCCGTTTGACTGTTCGCCCGAGTCCTGCTAGTCGGAGCCTGTACTTACGCTTGCTGTTATGACAGATCGCATCAATCCTTCAAGGTTTGATGGTGGGCACTACTCAGTACGTAGTAGTCTTATGACTCGAAATCACTGCTGACCAACTGCTAATATTGCTATCATTAGTAACCATCGTGGATTGATTTGCCTGCGCAAGGACTACTAGCGGAGCTGTGCTTGACATATAGCCAAGTTGGCCTACACTGGTGCCCTTCCCACTCTACTCTCGTTTGTAACCGAAAGCCCCCCCGGACGTCTTTTCCACTCACCGTTTGTTTTGAAAGCATCATGATCATCGACGAGCAAACACCGTCTGGGAAGAACTGGGAAAAATACCAACATGGTCTGAATATACAGGTCAGTCGGATCACCCGTGCACCAGTAGATAGCGTAGACAAAGCCGTCCCTCAGAACCCAGACGCAGACGACCCTCCGCCATATGAGGAGGTTGTCGGCGCATCGGCGTTCATAGCTCCTGCACCATCCTCAAGTTCATCACAGCTTCAAGACACAAGGCCCGCTGCAAATCCTCAGTCGCCGCCGTCACAGTCCGCAAGAACTGCGACGCCACCCGTCGCTGCACCTGTACCGCTCTTTCGCCCGCCACATGAGAAGACCGTAAACTTCCTCTCGCTCTACTCACGGAGCGATGCTATAGTTGGTATGCACTCCTTCACCTCCTTGCCCTAGCACTAAGCGGTGCGACTGTGTTCCGCAGGAACATACCTCGTCGACCCCAGGTTGAAGCATCCTCTCTCCCAGAACAGACAAAACCGCTCCGTCGAAAGAGCTCACGCGCGTAACGTCCGCGACGTGTTCGGTTCCGTGCCCGGCGAGGAGGACGGGAACGAGTCAGACGAGTCGGACAGGAGGGGATGGCTGCGCAGGCGCAGTTTGCGCAGACCGGAGGTAAACGCGGCGTTCAGAACGCGCCAAGGGAATATCAGGGTCATTCTCAGCATCGTGGAGTTGGATGCTGCGCCGCAGGCTTCTCAGGCATCGCAGCAAGGTGAACGCAAGGTGCGAGGACGTGTGATGCTATCCAGTCGACAGGGACGAATAGAAGCCAAGCTAGTGAGTGCCTTACGCAAACCTTACGTCCCTATACAAGTGCGTTCTAACGGATAGGATAACATAGACGAACATTCATCTCAATCGCTGCGTCGACCTGGATGTCTCCACGCGCGACGGAAACATCACTGTCTTTCTTCCCCCAAGCTATGACGGCGTCGTCGCCTTCCGCACTCGTCGAGGCCAGAGCGGGATCACCTTCCTCCCGGCATTCGCTGCGCATGCAGGGATCATCCGCGGAAGCGACCACGATATACTTGTATCCCTCTCCCCCCGAACGGCGCATACAGAAGTATCCGTCCCGCAGGAGGGTGAGGACTACTGCATCATCGGAACGCGGGACGGGAAAATCACTGTTGGCTTGCACGGGCAAGACGAGGAGGAGTCTGCGGCCTCGCAGAGCAGCGGGCTGGCCGATCTTGTGGGCGTACTGGTCGGGACCGGGGCGAAGCAGCTTGGGAGCATCATGCAGACGGGTACTAATGCGGGCATGAGGGCATTGGATGCGACAATGCAAGCGACAGCCAGCGCACGTGAGAGTGCGCTGCAGGCAAGAGAGTATGCGGTAGGCAACGGAAACAGGGCCAGGTGGAGCGCACTGCAGGCGAGAGATTATGCAATGGACAGTGCAAACCGCGCAAGGGCGAGTGCGATCCAAGGTACTCGTCAGGCCAGGGGGATCCTGCAAGGGAAGTCCCTGACGTTCGGAAAGACTTAGTGGCCATTGGTAGGGTTTGGCGCAGAGATTCCGTGCGCATAGTTGTCTGTATGCTGTATATTATGCTGGGAGTCAGAGATGTCACTCAGCGATGTGTTGATCATTATTTAATCGTCCCTGCTACGATAACACTGAAGATAGCCCAGCGTCGCCATGTTTGCCTTGTGAGCCGCGAGCGAGTAAGTACATACATGGGATGCACATGACCGCGTCAAAGCCAAAGCCAAACGCCGATGGTCCGTGCGCAGGTGGCGCCTGGTATATAGGCCGGCTACAGACATCCAGAATCTTTACCACTCTGGCCTTTTGGCTTAGATCAAGTGTAGTATCTGTTCTTAATAGTTTAACCACTATTATGGAGGCACCGCCTCCATTATTGGTTATCTAATTTTTGTCGCCCTTGTCCTCGGGCTCTGCTTGCAACCTGGGGACGCGATGACCTTGCCATTGCAGTATCGGCTTGCGTTGTCGGGGGATCTCTTCCTTTCGTTGGCTCTTCTTGTGCTTGCCATTTGGCAAGATGATCTGGGAGCTGGCAAATGGAATTGTGACTAGTACTATAATTAATCTTTATTGTGGGATGTGTGTGTATTGTATTCCCAGTGGGATATTTCTCGTGTTGGTGTGGCTCATTGACTTTAGAGTTGAATAAAGTCCGGGTATGTTACATCATATGTACTTTTCAGAGCCTTTTGATGAAAGAGGATCCCTGCAGAAGTTGAAAACAATGTATTCGAGAGCAATGACAGCAGTGCAAACAGAACAACAATTAGAGAGTGAAAATCCCGACATATAGATCCCTTGTCCACACTAAGATACCCCAGCAATATTACTGCACTTTGGTCTTAAAGCTCTTTAAGCATGTCAATACAAGCCATACCTCTGTCAGTGGCCAACTCCTAAAGTGCGACGCACCTTCGTTATGCTCCGCCGAATGAAGCGTTTCTGTATATATTGCCCGAGCCGCATGAAGTCCGGCCAAAGGAACAATGGGGCCACAACCATCATGATTGGTATTGCAATCTCCCAGAATCTACGTGGACACTGTTTCTATCAGTGCTCTCCCACAATATGGGGAAGAAGGACCCACAGGAGATCACTATGATTGTCGTCGTAAACCGCCCAAAATTTTGTGAAGTTCATACCCTACACAGCACGTCAGGAGCGAGTGCGTGGTGCAGAGGTCTACTCACGAAGTACCCGGAAAGGAACGTGAGCGGGAGGAAAATGATGGTGACAAGCGTCAGCTTTCGCCTAGACAAGGTGTCAGTGTGTTCTGCCCCTTGATAATCTTGCCGGCAACGACGCACATGCCCTCATTCATTTGATATGACACCATCTAAACCAATGTCAGCAATGGCCATAGACAGAACTAAGCAGACGCACATTGCACGTGTAGTTAATGAGGTTGTCGCTGACCCCTGCGAACATGTCCAAGCTCATGAGGATATACTCCATGTGGTCGTGCACGTCAGCCTAGATTCCCCCTCAATCTCGACCACAGATATTGGTGAAATGCGCGTACTAAGTATGTCTTTGACTTCTCACTCATGTACCCGACTGGCTTGGTCACAGCCTCCCACACTTTTCCTTCGTTCGCCATGATTACTGCCGCACGGTCGGCGTCGTACCGTCGCAGGCTGTATACGAGCGTCTTAATCGGCTCCAGCGTACGCTTGTGCATGTTTAGGTCTCCTTGAAGCATGTGCACTGCAAGATGTTACGGCCTTGAGCATAGGTAGGCACGACAAAATGAGACGCACATGCAGTAACAGTCTTCATCTTCGGGCGCATGAGCACATCCTGCTCGAGCTTGAGAATTTTTACCTGGTATTCCTCGACGACCTCCAAAGCCTGGTCGACGACTATGAATGCGTGCGAACACGTACACATGAGTGAGCGCAGAGATAAGCCGGCATAGGGACGCACTCAGATCGATCAGGCTCTGCACGAGCAGAGATGGGTCTGCACTCTTCCGTAGGCCAGTATCGAACTGGCGCAAGCGTTCTCGGATTGGTGCCATGAAGTCTAGGTTCGTTTCTATCAATTGTGTGAGCACTACAGGAAGAGTGTCATCGGGGTAAGTATGGACCTTTCGATATCGATATTACCGTGCCTGAACAAGAGTCAGACGGGGTGGTCACTGCTGGGATATTATGGATGATCACGCACCGTCGCGGAAGAGGAAGATGCATACCGGGCTGATCTTCACGTTCACCCGGTCCTCGTTCTCAAATTTAAGCTTTTGGAGTATCTTCCAGTCGCGTGTGTGATTCTTCTACGGAATGTCCCACTATGACTGAGCACATACCAAACTCCTCAAGCGGTCAACACTCACCTTGAATGGCTGGGATGACATCAAGGTGGCTCTCGCTTGCTGCCCAGGGACCATCTCCAGGTCCTCCGTCGTTGCCCGGTTAGTGGACCCAAATCGACTGGTCGGATATCTGGAAGGGTTCGGCCGCTTTTCCTTCCATGTCTTCTGCTCGTAGTCCGACTCCTCCATAGGCCCAGGAGACTCGGAGCGCGGTATCCCATCAAGCTCCATGTTCTCCGTATCATCGGGTACTTCATCGGCCGACTGATCATCTTCAGAAGCCAGGCGATGACAGAGTATGCGGAGGAAGAGGTGTTGTGGGTAGTAATCCGCCTTGGAACGGGCGTTATTGCCGTGTTGGTGGATGACGTCCTCGATGGCGAGGGGGTGCATGTCTGCGGGCGCATTGTACCCTGTGCCTTTAATGAGAAGAACGAACCAACGCACCATATTTGATTGCCAAAGCACTCAGCACATCCCAACTGATCCCGCCCACGTTGATCCACCGCACCCTCGCCCATGGCTCCCGCTTAGCCGCCTGCGGCGAGCCCAGTATCTCAACCAGCTGGCGATTCGTCATCCGGCCAACGCTGCATTTCGTCACGGAGTAGTCCACAATCTCTACCACGCACTGTTGGCGGATGTGGCCGTAGTGAGCGTTCGCGCTCGCGCGTCGGGGGTCGATCCCCGGCTCCGCACCGATGCGCCCTGAGGACATGAGCATCGATGCGCGACGCATCGCCATGACACGGTGGACCGTGGCACGAAATCGTTGCTTATACGCGCCGGGTGGCAGGGGCTGTGTAGCTGCACTCGACCTTGTCGGGGACCTGAGGTTCGCGATGGGCGACTGGAGCAACTTCATAGGCGACTTTGGCGCGGCAATCTCGATGGTTGGAAGCCGGGATTTGACTTCCTCTGTCTGGACTGACAGCGAATGCTTGAGTACGTCGGAAGACGATTGCGGTTTGTCTTGCAATTCAGGAGCGGCAGAAATGTCCTCCGAGCTGCCAGAGGTGGATGAGGAGGGCATGTCTAGAGATTAGCAGTGCCGAAGGATATGTTATACGGGCAAACGAGCGAGCAGGCGGAGAAAGTCAGTGGGGATGTGGGTGTGGAGGTTAGGGAACAAAGAAGATCTTAAGGTTGTGCTTACGCCGGTCGCCCTGAGATGGCATCAAGAAACTGGGATATTCTGGGATTACTACGTTGCATACAAGCTGAGGCAAGGGTGACCTAGCAACGTGTTGGACGCTCTTATCGGGGGCACTGTCGTCCACCGGTCAGATCTACCAATCGATTCACGGAACCATTTCCCCACGGGCCTAGATGCCGTTCAGCGTCAATACGATCTTACATACCGAAGACAGACAGCACTCGCACCGACTTCGACACTTACATGAAGACGAATATATGCGATACTTGAAGCACGACGGTCGGTACAATACACGGCATCGGGTGCAATCCACGAAGACTGGAGAGTGGAGACAACACAGCGAACAGCAATCAGACGCAGAGCAGAGCAAGCGAACAGAGCAGCACAGCGGCGCACGGCACTACACCTCGCCATGAAAGATACATTCGGAGAAGCGCGGATTCTCGCTGCCCTCCTTGGTCAGCAAAATCTCCTTGACCTATACGAATCCGCATATAATAAGATCACAGTGTTTGGTTACGAGTAATGAGACGCACCTCCGGGGGAGGGCTGAGACCGAGAGCCTCAGCACGATTCCACCTTTCTAGTCGGGTCACGCCAGCGCAAGGACCGTACTCGTAGGATCTGACGGGGATCACATCGCAATGAGGTCATGTACGGTGCCAGAGCTGGAGTCTCCACGTACAGATCGAACACCCGCAGAATGTGGTCAACAGGAAATTGACCTTGGCCGTGGACTGTTGTCGAGACGAGAGAAATATTTAGCGTTGTATACAAAGACCATAGAGTAAGACTGGATGCAATCGAAGCGAGTCTCAATCAAAAAGCCCCGCCCTCATGACTCCCAGCATGCAGGATGTATCCGTGCAGCGCGTATATCCACCCTCCAACGCACCGCTGCGAAGGCAGGAATCACACTCACCAGGTTCGAGATTGCCCATCTTCTCCCTCACTGCGCCATAATGTTTCGTCCACCGCCCATCCCTCGGCAAGTCGTCCAACTCACCCTTCCCCCTCTCAATCCTTGGCGACGGTTCATCGAAACTCGTGCGGGCCTTAGCACGCCTCGCTTTTGCCTTCACCGGCGCAGCCGCAACGTCGGGCTTCTCGATGTTCTCCGCACCCTCCCGCGACCCGAACACGCCCTTCCGGTCCGCAGCCCCACCTCTCAGCTTTCGCTTCTTGGGCGCAGGTTCGTCCTCACTCTCGCCCTCGCTGATGCTCTCCGCATCTGGCTTCCTCTTCCCCTTTGATTGCTGTTTCCGAGTCGTTCCAAAGTCGCTGTCGCTTTGAATCTCCTCGGCTGAGACTGCATCATCGCTGCTCCCAATGTGAATGACGTCCGGGGCGGTAGGTTCGACAGAAGACGATAACGAGCGTTTCGTTATAGGCCGAGACGCCTTCGCCTTCGAACCTGTAGATGTTGTCCGCTTGCCAGAGGTAAAGGCAAGGGTCCCCTGTTTCATTGAAGTAGGTCTCCTCGTAGGCATGGTGTGACGCGAGATGTAGACGGTTTAGTGAGGAGCGGTGATGATAGACAGAAGTAAAATCCAAGGTATGATACTATGATGTAAGTCGTGTGGCTTTGGTCACGTCGCCGAATGGCCTGCCACTATGACGCAAAGACATATTCTTGCACAGTGTAATGACTTTCATGGCCGGCTAGCTCAGCTGGTTAGAGCGTGGTGCTAATACAGTTTCCCACGGTAACGATGGGAGATTAGTATGGCACGCCAAGGTCGTCGGTTCGATCCCGGCGCTGGCCATCCATCCTTTTCGTGCTTTTTACTCAAGCTAGTCTCCTCCATTGCAGATGCTCTCGTTTTCGTACGGAAGCATACATCGTCATTTTGCTTGCCATGACCTACGCAGAGCCAAATCGCTGCAGTGGCCAATCATTGCAGCCAATCTAGACCCTAGAAAATCACAAGTCCCAGTGGTACAATACTAATGGCTACAAAGAGACTATATCTACAAGAAAGCATACTATGAAGTTGCTGTGCCACATCTCTCTTCTAGCTCTTCCTCCTCCTTTTGCAGTCGTTTCATGGTGGCCTCTAATAATCGCCTCCGCCTATCCTCACGCGACTCATCCCCGGAAGCAGTCGGTGTGGTACCTCCCAAGGTCTGTGGTGGACCACAAAGAATGTATGTCTGAGCCTCCGCCTCAAGCTCCGACGAGGGCTGATATGCGTCGCCGGTGCCTGTGAGATGGTGTGTCCCCTCCGCGGTAGTCCGCTCGAACTCCGCAATTTCACGGTTCAACTGGGAGTTCATCTCTTTGAACTGCATATGTTGTCAACGTGACATAACAGACGATGATAGAGCTCGCGGACTTACGTTATTGTCGTGATCGCCCCAGACGTTGTGCGACAATTCATGGCACAGCACCTTCCGCACTTCGCTGTACAACCGGAACCCGTCGTACCTGTCCGTGCGCAAACGCAGCTTGATGGCCTGCCCCGCATTGACGTTCAGCCCGAGGAGGTGAGGTTGTTCGTGCGGGGCGAGCTCGGTAAGGAGGCCAACGGCAAGGTGGTGCTTCTGCATGACGTGCCGAATGGCTGGGTCGTGGGCAAGTCGCGTCAGGAGCGCGCGCGCGGAAGCGGGCTCGGGGAGGTGCGCGAGGGGCTCGATGCGGTGGAACGCGTATTGGGAGGAAGATGTGGACGATGAGCCAGAGGATCGAACCTAAGACAGAGGTCAGTCGAATGCAAACGGATAGATACAATAGCGTGCACACATGTATGGGAGCCTTCAGCGCTCTCTCCCGCAATATCCGCTCTTTCCTCTGATGCTCGGTCTCAGCTGCTAGCGTTCTCCCAAGCTCCTCCGACGTCGAGCCTAACATCTGAATCCTCGCGCCATTCTTAAGCCCGGCCTGAGAGATTGTCTCGGCTCCTTCGAAGCTAGGCTTCTTGCCCTTGAACAGCAGCTTCTGGAGGGAAGGGGGCACGGAGGTGAGCTCCTCGAGGCGAGTTTGCAGGAGCGCAACCGTATCGTCTGGCAACAGCGAGAGTCGGTGTTGTGTGCCACGATGAGAAACAACGAGTTCCATGCTCGTGGACATAGCAGAATGACTGTGGATAGTGGTGGTGATGAAGAGACAAGGCGCAGGTCGGTGGCGGTGAATGGCGCGTCAGTCTGTGATCGTGATCATGAGCGCTCGGGTAGCGCTCGGGCTGACGCATCCTAGCTGAGTCAGCGTCTGTTCTCGAGTCGGAAGCTTCCGGAACGTGCTCAACTCCGAGGAGACGTCCGAGGATGTCCTCGCTAGAGTGGGCGTCGAAGCCGTGAAGCGATCAGGAAGCCAAAATGCGTAAATGAACTCGATGCGATCGGGGTTTGTGGGTCGTGTGGGTTGGTTCTAGTGAATTTGAATGCGGGGATGTGGGGTAACAAGAAGACTTAAGAATACAAATGTTTGGGGCGTGGCTTCATGTCGCGAGGTCTGCAGAAGGAGTCGATGAGTGGAAGAGACACGGAGATAGCGGAGCACGGACCGTCTAGATTCATGGCAGGGTCATACTCGGGCGAGCGAATGTACTCGAGCACGCGGTCGCCGAGGCGATTAGAGATCCGCTCTATGGTGCGCTCCATACCTCTACCAGTGACCTTCCACCATCGGTTCTCTCCGAGCCGATTCGGATCGCCAAAGTATGGGAGAGACAGGAATTGCACTGAGGGTATCTGCCGGACCAGCTTCTGAGGATCGATAGATTGGTTGCAGTTCCAACACGAACGGTCGAAAGATATTTTGAGACACACGACGCGACAGAGCATCAGTCCTTCCTACGATATCGCGCCAGTCAGCAAAGTCTTTCGTGGTATATGCTCACAAACTCACAAGCCACTGGAAATCGCTCGATCCGGCACTGGGTGGTATAACGAGCACGATTTCCAAGGCTTTCATCCGCGTCGTGGTCTGAACGAGGTCAACGAAGAAAGAGTACGATGTCGTTCCGATGTCCTGGAATCGGAAGCTTAGCGCAGTTGGCGGTAGCACCTTCATCGCGCGCAAGAACGCCTGGCGATGTTGCGGCTTTTCCCAGCTAGTCGCCGTCAAGTTCAGATGCTGCACTGGGCAGCACACGGGCCACTCGCCGGTGCCGAAGTCACCAAAATAGTATGGCAGCCCATAGACGTAGTCCAAGTCAGGCCAGCACGTCAGTTGGCCTGCCTTGTTCTCCAGCGTTTTCAAATGGGGTTCCGTGATGCTGGCGCGTCCGAGAACGAAGACGCGGATATTGGGAAAGGTGTGCAAGAGTGCGGACATCGTAACGGAGGTGTTTTCCAGGTCAAGGCGGCGGACATTGGGCCAGACGGGCCAGTTAGGCTTTACGTGGTCATGCTGCATAGTGATCCCTTCGAGCTCCAGATGCCAGACGCTATGGAGCGGTTTTATATCTGGTACGTTGCTGGGGTAGTGAGCGAAGCGCATACGGAGTCTACTGGGTTGTCCCTTTAGCATGGGGAGTAGGCGCGTGGACTCGGTGGTCATGTCGTCGAGAGCCAGATCCTTCAGGGTGCGTAAGTTGGTGATGGCGGGCCATATCCGCTCGTCGAGTTTCATCAGCGCGGACGCGCATCCCAGATTGAGTATATGCAGGTTAGTCGTCTGCTCGAGGAGATTGGCGAGCGCGTCGGCAGAAGACGAGTCTGCACTGAAAGCGCCACCGTCGACGGACAGTGCCTTCGAAGTGACGGTGAGGCTCTGCAGGCGTAGGGCACGACTGTGCACATCGGCGAGCATATACGCGCAGAAAAGTGGCGTCTGCATGGGAAAGTGCAGCTCCGCTGCCGCGTGCACGCGCCGTTTGGCAATGTCGTGGATGTGTCTGGCCGTCGCGGAGAGACTGAGCGCGTCACGGCATCTCAGGAAGGAGACTATATTCGTAAGGACGTCGTCGTTGAGGTTGAGGAGATTCATCTCGTGCGTGTGCCAGCGCGTAGCTCGCGCAGACAGGATAGCGAGCAGAGGGGCAGGAGCGAAGGGCGACGCGCCTGCTGGTCCTCGTCCATAAGAAGGCAAGGAGTGCTGCAATAAGGGCTTTACGCCTCAGACGCATTCAGGAGCGCCCTATTAATATTATCATATAACGCTACGTATCACGTGACGGCTCTAACCCGGCTTCGGCATCAAATGATCGCATCCCTCGGTGCGGGTGCCCCCGCATACGTCTCTGCCAGTCTCTGCCTCTTCGACCTCCGACCTCCGGGTTCCGGCCGCTAGAGAGAGCGAGACTGCTTACGGCCGAACCGTTTCGTTGCCTACTTTGCCTCCGTAGCCTATGATGCATCTCAGTAGCTGGGGCGGTCCAGTATTTGTCGGGCTTCGGCCCTTCTGAAATATGCCGTGCCGATTAGTGGAAAGACAGGGACCAGCCATGTAAGTACTGGCGTACAGTGCACAGTTCCGAGCAAGGCGTTCCTGACGGAATGCAGCAGCAAGTCGCTAGCCGGATAAATCCAATGCCTCAGTCTACTTACTGCTGAGTGCATGAGCTATAGTAAACGTGTTTCGTTACACCGACGCTGCGTCCTGCAATCCCGCGGCAGGGGCTGATACACAGAGACTGGGAATTCCGCGCGCGCTCTGACCGGGGAATTTGCGCAGTTGCCTCTAACCTACTAGTATATTCCTCCGGATGGGTTGGGCAGGTATCTGTGGAAACTTTTACGATCGACGATCGCTCGCATTGATTTCTTTATGGCCCAGTCGAACATATGGAGGCATACTAAGTAACACTTGCTGGCTCTGCTACGACGCTCTGCATCGCTTCAAGCTTCAAGCTTGAAGGCTTGTCCACTTGCCATCGAAAGTACGCCATAGGAGTATTGTGTTATCCATATATAATGAAGTGGGGTGGGTTGTGATATTTGATAACTCTACATCACTAACAATTGGAACCGTAGAGTTGTACAGCATCTCGTTGCAATCGACTTCGCTATAGAATATTCATGAACCACATCGTACATATGTTACCTAAAACGGAACGAAACATCGCTTGAGTAGAAGGACCTCCTGCCTTTCTCACTCACCTCAGAGCCTCTGTTCAGGTCTAGCTCTACATGTCGTTGAGAAAACGTTGAACGCCCACATACCGCCTGAAATTCCTCGGTGCGCCAACTGATGTAGTACTGTACACATTTTAATCACATTGTCAAGGATCGCGCACTAAGTGGTAACCACGGACCAACACTAGCCTTCATGCATCATGGCTAGCGCGGAAGGCTAGTGCTCATCGTCGCAGACGGTCGGCCACAACCGTATATACATGGCCCTAAGTGAGATCAGTAAAAACGTGCCACAAGTCCACTTAGGACATGTCTGTTCCAGTCTGGCATCCGCTTGAGAGGTATACGGTGATTCGTGCACTGGCAGCACTGCAGCTGCATGGGCAATGACAGGAGGTTTACTCTGGGGTCGAGACCCGGGTGAGAGGGGCTGGTCAGTAATGTTAATGCATATCCATCTCTGGCGTTGGCGGTCCCGGTCAGAGCTGAGCGCTGAGATCAGAGGTTCAGAGGGTGATGTCAGGGTTGCCCAAAAGGTTTGGCGGTGAATAGCGGAAAGGTCATATTGGGAATACGCGAGAGGCGCTGTGGGCAGGATATAATCGGATGCAGACGCTCCGGGCCTAGAACGGGACGATGCCGAACGCGGGGATGTGCCTGAATGCGCATTCAAATTCAGGCGGTGGTGTTACTCTTCGCAAACTCAGGCTCTGCGTGCATCGAGCCTCCCCGTCGTCGCGCGCAGCGACCGCGCTGCTCACCCATGCCCTTCCGGTCTCGCGCTTCCGTCGTCACCACTACCGTCCACGGCAGCAAGGGGGACGTCCCGCTCCCTACCATCAAGCCTAAGAGCATCCTGGGGAAGGTCATCGACGTGGAGAAGTCGGCTTCTGTTGGCACGTCGGCCTTCAGCGACACCCTCCGTGGGACGCCACTTCCTCCCCCCGTCGTCCAAGGCTCCGTCTCCTCGAGCAAGCGCGGTAAGAAGAGCGCGCGGGTCGACGGCGGACTTAGGGTGCACTGGGCGCAGTTCAAGCGGCGGATGGGCACGGGAACCGCGCCGTCGACATCTTCTGCAATCGAGCCCGATGAGAGTGGTGACAGCTACAGCAACGGGCGGGGGCGGCAGGCTCAGCTAGCTGAGGAGCAGGAAGACGTGGTAGACGAGGTGGTCGTCGATCGCGAGTGGTCCACCGAGATCAAGAGCTCCTCCTGTACGCACTCTGAACATGGGGGCACCCCGGACAGGGCAAGCAACCCGCTCGGGACCAGCACCGACAGGGAGAGTCTTTTCGCCCACCCCGAGGGGTTTTGGGCTCTTTGTGGACCCCTTATCTTCTTGCGATGGAGGTGCTGGCCGGTTGTCCACGATTTCTTTGCCAATCATTTCATAGACGAGAAGTCGGAGATGCACTACAACAAGGAGAACTGGTTCATGAAAAAGGCGTGTACATGCTTCACCCTTCGTCATTCGACGAAATTATATTTACTGTTCCTAGAACCTTGCGTTGTGGTCTTCTGCATTCCTCGTCGTCAACTGGGTATTGGCCATGGCATTTATACAGAGGCCTGTCACGGTCGCGGATGAGGCTTACTACTATGCTGTAAGCCGTCTTCTCCTCGAGCTCGTTCCATGATATAACGGCCTTCTCTAGATTGCTCCCGCCTTTACGTTTCCAATATTCGTATTCGTTATGTACGACTTCCCTCGCGATCGCTCGACGTTCTACCAATGCTGGGTAACGTTCGCGATATGGCAATGGGCATTCTATAACGTCATCATGATGTGTGTAATCCAGCCCTTCAAGTGACTACCCCCAGCTAATGCGTTCTAGACGTCTTTGCGGCTACTATCACAACGCGCCAGTGTTGGCTTGCCAAGGTCGCGATTTTCTGACTCTCTTCTAGTGAGTCAAAGGTTCTAGCCGGTGCTCTTGGCTGATCATACGCGTTGTCAGCTACACCTCTGCGCTGCAGACGGTTGGGCTATTCGGTTTGAAGGTCAATCGCTTCCCGGCCATGATTGCAGCATGCATGTTCTTCATTCTGTATGTCTGCAAGCACAATTGGTTGTGTGTAACAGTCTTCATCTCCTTCTCTTCTCCAGTGCTTGCGGCTTGATCATACCTGTTCATGCACAGATGATCCGAAGTCAGTGACATTTGCCCCCTATAAATTTATTGCCTGCTGACATACTCCACAGATCTCATCAACTTCCTTTGCTTCCAAACCTTTCTGCTGTACATTCATTACATGCGGGAAAATGTATGCTTGTGCTTTTGATTTACTCGACTATACTGATCTACATCGACAGGCGGAGCGACGGTTGTACTCGCTGCGCGATCAGCTCAAGGTTCAGTTCCGGGCTACGCAGAAGGCGCAGGTCAATGAGCGCAAGGCGGCAGACTCGAAGCGACGACTCACATCGTACGTTTAAAATATCGCGATTTGGTATTCTTGCTTAGCGCACTTACGTGTCCCCCGCGCTAGCTATGTCTTCCACGAGGTCCGTGTGCCATTGAATACTGCGCGTACGTAGATTAGTCCGAATCATCCCCTCTGACGCATATTGACACATGCCCATTGCACGCAGTCTTGGCGGTGCAGAATATGGAGGCATCCGGCTCGGTCGCGAGGTCACAGGAGATTGAGTTCAAGGCACTGGAGGGCAGTCTCAGTATGATGTCCAAGGGTGAGTATTTAGTAATCGGCCTATGACACAGGTCCCTTAACCTACCTACAATCTCAGTCCTCAACGACGTACTGGACTTGTAAGTACCTATCCCCCACAACGTGTCATGGATATTAAAGGCGGCCCACTAGCAACCGCATGGACAGCGGGCGCTTTGAGTCTGTCCTTAAGGTTAGCGTTGTGCTATTTTTGTTCTTGGTCACGGAGGTGACAGGCGGTCCCTATAGCCCTATTCATTCCACAAAGTTATGCGGTCAATGTTTGTCCCTTTGCGCTTGGCAACAGACGCTCGTGGCCTTGAGTTTGTCGTGGACTTGGACAAGGATATTGACGAGGTCTGTTGTACGCATATCATCTCGTTCTGTCGTGGATTTTGACGTTCGTACGTAGGTCGCGAGACGAGCCCTATACGAGGCTTTGGGCGAGAGTGCAGATACTGTCACAACTCAGTTGAAGGAAAACGCGGAGGAAGACGGGGTCGTCGTTGGCGACGAGACAAGACTGCGGCAAATCATCACAAACCTCGCTAGGTAGGCCGCTCATTCTCGTGACCGTAATACGTTTGCCTCACCTAGCCGCCTAGTAATGCGTGCAAGTTCACGCCTACAGGAGGCAAGCTCACCATCACGACGAAGCTCATACTTCCTGAGCTCCATTCTTCTGGTGAGAGTGTGAGTGCGTGCGAGGGTAACCGTACGCCTAGTTTCGACGAGTTTGAGGTCAAGGATCCTCCCTCGCCCCCTCCCGACGTCCCCAACGGTAACGTCCCGGCGAGTGCACCTTTCCCTCATCGGTTATCTGCCACGCACCTTAATCAACACAACAACACACTTTCGAAACCTCCGCCGTTAGAGTGGATTGTCGTGCGCATTGAGGTAACGGATACCGGTTACGGCATTCGGCCCAAAGACATGGTGCAGGGCAAGCTTTTCAGTGAGTGGCTTGAACTCTTCAGAGCTTATCTCAGTGCTGAGCTGTGATAGGCGCCTTTAACCAAACTGAGCAGGGTCGCTTGCAAGGTATGTATCGTGGGGGCAGCGAAAAATCTTAGTGGCTAAATCTCGTCTCATCTTTTTAGGTGGCAAAGGGACTGGTTTGGGCTTGGCACTTGTGCGTCAGATTGTCAAGCTCAGTGGTGGGCGTCTCGGCGTGCGGTCGAAGGTTGGGGTCGGTTCAACATTTTGGGTTGAGCTGCGTGAGTACTTAAACTACCGATTCTTGGACCTACTACACTAATTGGCATCAGCTTTGGGTGTTGGAATGAAGGCGACTCCCGTGTTCACAATGCCAAAAGACGATTTCCTTGAAACGCCTCCGAGCATGACCAGGGCAGTGCGATCTGCAACTCAGGTGGACGTTCCGCCTGTGGACAGTCCACCAGACTCGCTTCGAATACCTCCCCATGTCAGTTTGCGGTCTACGTCTGCTTTGCACAGCATCATGGAGCAAGGTGGGTTTAGATATCGTCTTACCTGGGACAAATGACGCTGATCCTAACACATGGTAGGTGGTCTTGTCGAGATCTCAATGAAGCATGACAGTCGCGCGGCGGTTCTGACGCGAACTATCGGCGACTCATCAACTGGAACGCAAACCATCCTCGACGACACGACGCCGCCTGGCATCCAAGAACCACCTCCAGTAATCGCCACGGACAGCTCGAGCTCATCCATGACGGCCCGCCCACGTCTCTCCCAACTCCCGAAACCACGCACGTTCTCCCTTGATCCTCCTCTCTCGCCTGGCGGCTCCTCAATGACATCGTCCACACAAACGGGCACCACGCCCGAGTCCATGTCCGAAGGCCCGCTCCGGGTGCTCGTGGTAGACGACGACCCGCTCACCCGCAAGCTGATGTCGCGCATGCTCACGCGAATAGGGTGCAGGGTTGCCACCGCAGAGAATGGCGAGATCGCGCTCGACATGATTTTGGGGGCCGGTCACCGGGCGACGCCGTCATCGGAAGACACGGGCAGCGCGGGACTGTCGGTATCGGATGTGACCTTAGGCTCGGGCGATGAGTACCGGTATGCAGTCATCTTCTTGGATAACCAAATGCCAGTGTTGTCTGGGTTGGATCTTGTCTCGAAGCTCCGGGAGCTGGGCAGGAAAGACTTTGTCGTAGGCGTGACCGGTGCGCTTGTTTGTTTGAGCTCGCCGTAAGACTTCGGAGCTGAAAATTTGTCCAGGTAATGCCCTGTTGACAGATCAAGAAGAGTATCTCGAAGCAGGGGCGGATCAGTACGTACCCTCGCTCATGGATTGCTCGTGGATATTGACTCCCACTTGCAGCGTCCTGACAAAACCGGTTCTTGAGAAGAGTCTCAAGAGCATGCTTGTGATAGCAGACGAGCGACGAAAACGCGGGCAACCACCACCATCCGAACAACCGCGACCAAATGCGCCATCATAGCAACACTCTGTACTTGATACATCTGTATTCTCTCCTTTCCTCTTGGGTTCGTCGGCATGCTGTGCAACTGGTATTTGCTTTGCAATCATCGGACTCGACAATCATCATCACTACCGCGCTTCTTACTGTATACATACACGTACATGGGCCCAATCTGCCATCCACGCCTAATACATTCCACCTCTATCCGCACCTGCTTGTATTGTCTCCTTGCTGTGTCATACACGAGTTTTCTCTGGTTTTACGTAGCACCCTGCGCATGCTTCATGTGTCCTGTAGCCTTCCCTGTCGCATCACGTACATACATATGCTTTCTCACAACCGACGCTATGAAATAGAGCTCGCTTTTTCCGGTCTCGTAGCAGTTGTTTAAGATGCTTCCGTGCTGGTCGGAAGCGACAGCGAACCTACAAAGCTTCACGTCCGGAGGCACCCGCGAGATTGTATGATTCCTGACCTAGTGCTTCCGTTCCGGCAGATGGGTTCCTAGACAAATGCTTCGCTGTGCTTGTATACACGGAACGATGCTATGGGCTGCGAACTTACCCATCCTGGCGGCATGAAATTAAATGCCGCAGCAACTCCGAACCGGCAGGCGTGGCTAGGGTCCGGCTATTGTTGAACATTGCGGCCCGGTAGTAAGACGAATGGCCTTGTTGTCCTGATATTCGATAGGCTCAGCAAGCTCTATCCATTTCAGATATAGCCTAGCTGTGGATCAGGACAAGAGCAGCAGTCAGGACCCTGGCCAGGACGAAGGTGGCTGGACAGCTAGACCGTGACGGTAGTGGAGTGGCGGTCTAGTACTACTGTTGCCGGCGCGCCCACGGGAATGTCCGAACAACGCAATATCAACAGGTTTCTTTCCCCCACATTGGGCGCGCGTGGCCCAGCAGCATGCCCGTTAGATGAGGCCTTTACACCTACCGCAGCGTTTTATTTCAAGGGTGATGGACGAGAACGAGCAGGGGCTCGAGGATGAGGATAAATCCAGGACAAGAATAAATCTGCGGTATTGAATGCTGTGTAGCCACCGACCGCCGTCACTGGACACGTTTGGCGTGACAAATTAGCGGAGGCCTTCCCTCCCGGGCCCCCTGCTGTTTGTGTGGCTCAGCGACCGCGAGTTGAACCCACGCTCCCCCGCAGCCCAGCAAAACCTAAAGCAGGCTCCTCCGGCCGGATGAGATTTAATAGACTTGACATGTGTAGAGTACTATGGTGTGGCGCACGAGGATATGGCAGCAGGACAAGGCGTTCGAGGAGGTCGTCGAGATCGTACGCGTCGGAGGTTGAATCACGTTAGGTTCAGTAAACAGATCCGGCACTCTCAGTAGCCTGTAGAGTGCCCATCTCACCTTCATACTGCCACCACCGCCCTCTCCTCCTCTCGGAAATTCCTCCCTCACTCCTGCAGACTCCCTCGCAACCTCACACACACGTCAGGCGCTTTTCTAATTTATTCCTTCAGATCTTCTTCCTACACATCAAGCGCTAACTATGGCACCTCCTCCCCCCACCCCGTACTTCCACACCCTCAAGAATAACGACAGAGTCAAGGTTAATGGTAAATTACCTCCTCCAAACAAACTTCCCCATGCCCTCAGCTGAAATATTATTAGACCACGTCTACTGCTCGCCGAGTTGGTCCATTCGCGACGGCACGCCGTACTCCATTGCCCGCATCATGGAGTTCCTGCCGGCGCAGGGCGTGCCAATATTCGACAAGGACGGGAACCGCAGCGAGCCATTTACGCGCGTCCGCCTCGCGTGGTACTATCGTCCGAGCGACGTGAGCGATCGCCCGTCCGCGGACTGTCGCTTGCTGCTGGCCGCGATATATTCCGAGGTCTGCGATCTGAGCCAGGTGCGCGGGAAATGCTACGTAGTACACCGAGACAGGATATCCGACCTCGCGGGGTGGAAAAAACGCCCGGACCGATTTTATTTCACGCGGCTGTTCGACCCCTGGATCCGCAAGGAATTCGAGGTCATCCCCTCCGCCACTGTGCGCAACCGTGCGTGTTTTGTCGTCTCGAGAGCGGGGGATCACGTTTTTGATCAGATGCACAGTTCCGCAACATATCCGGGAGGTTCTCCTCGAGCGCTACGAATACGTGGTCGCGGAGAAGGAAGTGGTGCCAGACCTCACTGACACGCTCCGGACGTGCGACACCTGCACCAACTGGTGCTCCTCGTAAGTGGCTCGCCCATCATCAATGATAGCAAGACATTGACGCCGGCGCAGTCTGGAGACGGTGCAGTGCGACAGATGTAAAAAGTTCTTTCACATGGGCTGTGTCAACCCGCCGCTGCTCGCGAAGCCGAGCAGGGGCTACGGCTGGACGTGCGCGCCGTGCTCCCGACGGCACGAGGAGGAGGTAGACAATCACGAGGGCCTGAGGCAGCTCGTACCCGCGCCGCCGAAAGTAGTCAAGACGAACGCGCCGGCGGCAAGGGGCCGGGGGCGCCCGCGGAAGGACCGCCAGCTGGCGGAGAAGGAAGAGGCGTTCGAGGTGAAGCACTTCAAGATGTGGCCGTTCCGGTACTTTGGGTGTGTGCAGTTTAGTCGGCGCTGGATGGGCGCGCTGGGCTGACGGGCGTGGCCACAGGCTCTACACGGTCGCGGAAGACACGCTTGGTCAGTGCGCCTCCCGGGTGGCTTTGCGGAGTTGCTAATTCTGGCTGTAGACCCGGACGACCTGATCTTCCCGCGGGCCGTCACTCGCGTGGGCCCCAAGTACCAGGCCGTCGTTCCTGCCGCGCCGGGCATCGAGCCTCTCCAGAACATCAACGGTGAGCCTCGCGCCGTCGGGCGCCGTGTAGTCTACTGAGGCCTCCACAGCACCGGAGGAGAGGGGCGGCGACGGGACCATCGAAGTGATGAGCCTCGTCAACGAAATGTCGGAAGCAGAAGGTGCGTGGGAATCCTTCCCAATATGGCATGTCATTGCATCTCACCCGGACGCCGACGGCAGTTCGCACGTGTAAGTACCGTCTGATTGACGCCCTCCCGACACACACTGACACCGTCCTCAGTCGAGGCGCACAAGGGCTCGCTCACGTCCAACCCAACACTCAAATGCAGCGTCGACTGGCTTACAGAGGTGACGCGCCGCCTCACCGATGCATGGCTGGCTCGCCGCGACTTTACGACAGTGGACATGAAGAGTGTCATGAGACCCGAAAAGGTCGGTACTTTTGCTCTCCGACCACGCTTGTCCTTGGTTCATCCCCATGACGTCTAGTGGAAGAAGTCGGAGACTCGCTATCTTGATCGCGAATGGACGAACCAAGAGATTGCTGCGTTCGAAGACGCTATCGCTGTCCACGGGGCCGAGCTCCGACCCGTCCGAGAAGAGGTCGGTACGAGGTCAATGCCAGAGGTCGTCCGTTTCTACGGGCATTGGAAGAGGCAAGCGTGCCGTCATAATCTCACGTGTTCTAGTCCTCATCCAACCTTCCAGTATGAAGCTGGGTGAGGAGAACGAGCGCATCAAGGCCGCCCGCCGAAGTGGGCGCACGGACCTGCTCCAGCCTCCCTCCCGCGTTCCGTCGCCCGACGAGGAGGGCTCCATTGTCAAGGAGCTGACGCGGGGGAACAACAGCTGCGGTTGCTGCCGGACGCGCGAGTCGGACGTGTGGTGGAAGGCGCCGAAGGGCCTCGCGACGGGCATCCTATGCGACAACTGCGGCGTGAGCTGGCGGAAGTACGCAGACCTGAACGTGCGGCCGATTCGCGAAGAGCTGGTCGACAAGAATAAGGCGACGAAGCGTGAGGGCACGCCGCTTAACGGGCCCGTTGCGAAGAGGGCGAAGGTGGGTTGCAATTATGGTTTAGGTGGCACGGAGCGGGTACTCAGTTGGCTGTGGGACAGACCGCGTCCTCCGTGCAGTCTACGCCTCCTCCTGCGGGGCCTGCCCCGGCAGCGCTACAAATCCGCTGTCTTGCGTGCCAAAAGACAGGTCCGATGGGCAAGGTCCTCAAGTGTCGAGAGTGCAACTTCCGTGTCCATGCAGGTGCGTCCAGATATCGCCACATGCTGCGAAGCTCTCAACATGAAACCACCTTTTCGCACAAGGAGTCTGTGGCGTTGTCGTCGACCAGTCCACAGTGGACTCCTGGGTCTGCGACCTCTGTGCAAACGAGAAGACGTTGGAGGCATCACTGGTTCGTGTCCGATCATCTTGAATATCCATGTGGTCGAGTACTCATGCCGACCCGCCAGAATGCCGATTGCCTACTGTGCCCACGCTCGCGGCGCGATACCAGGAAAAGTACAGTATACCCGCCCCCGGATACCTACCTGCGCGCATGCAAGCCGACAGAGGGCCAGGCCTGGGTCCACGTTATCTGCTCCGTGTTCGTGCCCGAGGTAAACTACTCAGACGCGACGCGGTTACGCTTGGTCGAGGGCGTGAGCGCGATTCCGCAGTGGCGCTGGGCGAACGTATGCGTTTCCGCTTTCCGATGCGGTCGGACGCGCCGTCACTGACGTCATCCCAACAGAACTGCACGATCTGCAACCAGAACGGAGGCGCTGTCATACGCTGCAGCGAGTGCCCGGCGGAGTACCATATATCCTGCGCTTGGAAGCAGGGGCACAAGTTCGGCTTCGAGATGCAAGGAGTGAGTAACCGTTGGCGTGCGGTCGGTGACCGTCGGGACTGACGTTCTTGGTAGGTGAAACCGAGTCGCAGAGACACGACGACCATCGTGGACTGGAATGACGTCGAGGGCTGCATGGTGCCCGTGATCATCTGCAAGGGCCACGTCGGGCACAAGCGCGAGCTCATCGACATCTGCGCGACGAACGAGCTGGGAGAGGTACGGCTTTGCTCTCGTGGCGCTCCCGCTGGGTCCGCTCACCGTTACTGGCAGACCGCTGTCCAGGTGTACTGCAAGAACTACAAACAGGTGCCGGTGGCCCAGACGCACGGCCTGCTCCGCAAGGCGCGGCGGCTCGATTCTATCCTCAACACCAGCACCGAGGGCGCCCCCGCTGACGCCGAGGCGCCACTCCCCTCCGACCCCCGCTGCTACCGCTGTCACAGCGAGTTCTCGCCCTTCTTCCACCCTGTATCCGCGACCACGAACGGTGCAGCCTCGCATGCTGACGCACGGACGTGGCTGTGTCATCGGTGCTTCGTCGAGACCAGGGAGACCCATAACCACGTCGCTACGAACGGGATAGTGTCCTGACAAACGATCCGTGATGCCCATACGATTACATGTACTATTGTTATAGAGGGGGAATTATCCAATGCGATGTGATACGAAGGTACACTGACAGCGAAGGAGATATGAGCGCGAGAGATGCCGGGTTAGTAAATAATAGCTTAGGCCCTGATCCGTTTGTAAAACAGCATGTACGCCGGCTTACCCTGGACGGCTGTCAGCGTCCTGAGGATCGACGAAGGATCTGTTCTGATGCTCACCACTACGTCCTTGGGATCAGCCTGAGAGATCCGGCTGTCATCACAGTACAGCCACCCGCCCCGAGATGATATGAACGCGGTATCTTGCGACGACGTTAGCTGTGAGGACGATCGACGGCGCGAAGGAGCTTACAATGTCCACTGCTCAAGGTTCCGAAGTGATTCGTCACGCCATACAAATCGTACCTGTACGGTGGGATCTGCGCTCGCGGGTCGTCGCGGGAGAGTTGTTGACCGCCATTATGAACGCCTGGCGGCAACGGCGGCGGCATGTAATTCGTCAGCTCGAGGTTCTTCAGCGGGTAGTCAACGAAGGTCTCGATTTTATCGGTGAAGTGCCCCTTCGACGAGAACCGTTTGAGGTGGATGAGGAGAACGGGGGGAAGACGTGACAAGGACAGCGTCTTCGTAGCTTTCCGCATCGTCTTGCAATG
The DNA here is from genome assembly GCA_001632345.1 of Daedalea quercina L-15889. Lineage (NCBI taxonomy): Eukaryota > Fungi > Basidiomycota > Agaricomycetes > Polyporales > Fomitopsidaceae > Fomitopsis > Fomitopsis quercina. The sequence goes on along the minus strand of KV429077.1, from coordinate 93,016 downwards.
AGGGCAATTCCTGCAAAAAGACACTGAACATAGGCGCTGCCAAGGCCGATATTCAAATGACGAACCATGCATCCGACTTCTCCATGACCTCCTCTTTGACGAAAGCGTCCAGGCATTGATACAATGACACTTTTGACAGAGCCCTGCCAGTCGGAATCGGAAGCGTCAAATACATGAACGTGTTATACGTCGTCGACGTCTGAGAAGAGTATTGAGAACCCTGAGGCGTGGGACAGTTGAGACACCACCACGCACCTTATGGCACGTCAAGCACTCAAGACGGTTCCGGAACTGGCCCTGGAAGAAGTCGACAACAAGGCTGTCATTACGCATCCGCCAGATTTGCCATTCTTGCTCGCTCGCGATTTGAACCGGCAGCTTCTCCAGCTCAGCTTCCCGCTCCGGCGTGGTGTCTAATTGTGGCTTGCGCAGCACGCGATTGAGGTCTTCGTGTAGCCCATCCAACAAGAAGTTGAGGAATTCTTGCGAATCATGTTGCTCGGTACCGCCGAACTGTGGAGCGTAGGCACAGATAGACCGCTATAGGGAAGGATGAGACATTTCCAGACTGGTATCTTCACGTCGCTCACCCTGAACGTCACCGGCATCAAGCATTGCGATTCGCCCTGCCACATATCCCGCAAGATGGTCGCGAATGCGTTAGCAAGGTTGCCCTTCGTCCCCATTGGGTTCATCATGTTCACAGCGCTCTTCCACCTGCCATCTAGAATACCGACCTATCAGATCTGTTCCTCACTGAGTTCGAGGAAGCGTTCGTTACCTGTGAAGAACCGAGCGAAAGGAACCGTCGCACTCAAGCACTGAATTGTAGAGTTCATATAGCACGTGTTCCCCAGGTTCTTCAGCCCGGACGTTCCTATCTGGATGTCCGCCCAGTAGGTAACCGGGTAGTCCGACTGGATGGTCGGAGGCTTCGGCATGCCATTAGTGAGCGGACCATTCGAAAGGTTGTACGAAGCGCTCTGCATGAGCCGCGGCCGATTGTCCTGGCGCTCCATGCTCGATGACGCGACTGCGGGCGGGGGACGCAGGACATGCTGCGATGACAAGTCAGGGTAATCTATCGCAGCACGCGATGCCAGTCCTGACAGCGCCTCTTGTGACTGGTCAACATAATCGCTCCGACGTCGCGAAAGGGGCGAGGGGTTGATGGATGCCTGTGGAGGCAGCGGCAGAGTACCGGAGGAAGAAGAGAACGATGATCCAGAGACTTGGGGCGATACATGGCGCACGACGGTGGGGTATTGAATTGACGTCGACCCGTTGACGACGGGCGGCGGCGAGACGTGCTGGGTAACAGACTAGCATAGCGTGTAAGACGGAGGTAGCAGTAAGAAGGGAAAAGCCTTACATTTTCGGGTATTGCAGGTGATGGGTTATAGGGATATGATATCGAGTTTGAGGCGGCGCGCACCATAGCAGGCTTGCGAACGAGCCGTCTTGTTGGATCAATGGTAGGGGACAGTGGTGTATCTGCGTGAGCAGGCCTGGACGCGCAGCGTCAGTCGTCAATGTGCCATAAATGATGTCCGGCAAGTACTCACCTGATCGACACAGGCTGGTCGCCAGTATAATGTCCATTAGGCACACTGGGTAACGCTTTGCGATCAACAGCCGACTCCGTCCCTGCTCTATGCCGTCCCACAACACCCTGCTCGCCGCTCGAGACTGGAACCGCGGCGAGGATCGACGAGGTCTCCGCGGGCGCACGGACATGGCCCGTGAGCTTCGGCTCTATATAGGAGGGCGGCGGCGGCGGCGATGACATGCCGTTCAAGCCCATCGACGACACACCGTTCACCAGCCCAGCTACGCTCCCCGGGTTCTTCGCCGTGCTCCCCTCGCCGCGCGCCAGCTCTGCCTCGCCGTACTCTCGCTTCCACGCTTGCAGACCGCCGACGAGGAGCACCGGCGGGTGCTTGAGGAATTTGCGGAATGCAATCTCGTAGATAGCGTGGGTAAGGGTGGACAGCGGCGAGTTCGCGTCGCCGAACGTCTCCGAGGAGTCGTCGTAGATCCCGACGACGTCGAATTTGTCCCTGTTGGAGAACAACACCTGTTCGCCGCGTGGGGCGATCACGAGCGCATTCTCGATGCTGTCTGCCGTCACGCTGCGGAACGACTGTCAGCGAAAGCATGTGTAAAGAGCGAAAGACGCGCACTCGGAGCGGAGGAGGACGCTCGGCTCAATGCATACAACCGTGTCTGTCTTGATGTGCTCCCTCTCAAACTCCTCTCTCGTACGTACGTCTAGCAGTAATACCTTGAAATTCGGTCGCTTGTTGTATTCCATCAGCGTCCTAGGAAACAACGAGGTTGTCACCGGCACATCCATCTGCTTTTCTGACGAAGGAGTGGAAGGCGGAAGTACAGGCGATCTCGACGCCGAGGATCGGAGCGAGAGGCCTGACGGCTTACGAGGCACTGTCGGAGAGAGCGGGAAACGGGCGGGAGACGCGGGGCGGCTGTTGAAGGTATCGATCGTTGGGGGTATGGGTGTGCTGGACGGACGAGGGCCAGGATCCATAGGAAGCGCGGGGAAGCGCGGGGGCATGAACAGCGACCTGTCTACCCGACCTGCACTCGACCCAGTCGGCATCGAAGGCAGCTTCAGTCCATCCTGCTCCTCCAGTTCGTCGATGGAAGGAAACGTCGTCGCGAACTCCGAAAGATTGACGTGCGACATGCGAGGTGAGGATGACGTGGACGAGGACGGCGAGGGCGGGCCAAAGCTCGATGTCGGAACGAGGGCATGGGGCGATGGCACCGCTGAACTTGCGAAGGTAGGAGAGGCGAGCGTGGCGAAGCTGGGTGGTGACAGTATGTTCTGCAAGGAGATCCGCTGCGGCTTGGGTGCTGGCGCTTCTGGCTGTGTCGCTGTCTGAGGCGGCAAGGCAACCTCGCGCGAAAGCCGTTTGGTCGTCGATACCGCGAGGCCGCCGTTCTGCAGTGAGCGGATCCGGTCCGCTATGCTGGTTCCTACGGCACGTCCGGAGCTCTCCGCATCGTCCTCATTGCTTGTCGATCCTCTGCACGAGTATGAGCACAAATCGTGTAAGGTACGCAGTGACGTACTGCAGGCTCTCCTCCTCAATCAACTTTGCCTCCAAGCTTTTCATTTTGGTCTGCAAGTCCCCGCCTTCGCGCTGCGACGGGTAAGCAACGGGCGCTATACTCTTACCGAGCTACATACCTGCTGGAAATCGACGAACTCCTTATAGAGCACGCCTTTCCTTCCGTGCTGCTCGGTCTTGAACTCTGGAGAGTCCAAAACGATAGCCACGAGTGAGACGGCTTTCGTGAGTGAACTGAGGGCATTCCTGAGATCGCCGCTGAGCTCATATTCTTTCGCGTGGGTGATCTGCGTGCGTGCACTACGGAGAAGAGACAGAGGTGATGCACCCTTGACCTTCTGGGCCTGCTCCTTTGCTACCTCCTTGATCTCTGCGACGGTGCCGTTATGAGAAATGCTGTATCCATTTTGCATCCTGGGTGAGGGTACACCTCTTGGAGCTAGCGAAGGCGGCAGGACCGTCACACCGGGCATGAGCCCTCCCAAAAGTCAAGCAGGTGAGAGAAAGAATAAAGATATGTTAGCGCAGAATGTGGGGCATAGGGTGGCAGCGTGAGTCGGTGGTCTCGCAGTCCAATGCGCTCAGCATCCAAGCCTCTGAGCAGGCAGTTGTATTATGTAATGGTGACTAAACGGGTATCCTGCGCTTTGCGAACTCGCTTGCGCAGGTCCACGGCCCACACCGTCTCTTCACCGCCATCCGCAGGTCGAACTCCGTGTTGCCGCAGTGCGCAGAATGAAGTAGTTCAGGCTCGGGCTTGATTGGAGATGCTGTTCCCTGAAGACTAGAGGTGGCGATGCATCTCTCGGAAAGTACTCGCGGTAGCGGGGCTGCCAACTTTACTGCATTCGAAGCTCGGGTCCCGGTGAGCTTCGTTGTATAACAGGACGTCTACGTCTTATAATCTTGTCATGTCATTGACATACGGGCTGCCCTCATTCGGCTGCTTTGCAAGGTCATGACGAACGTCATGAAGGCGAACAAGACCTAGACTCAAGTCACTTATTGGATGTTGCGCTCATCGGTTGGCGGTCGTTCTGTTCGCCCGAGAATGAGGGCGATGTGTCGCGCAGCTATAGGCTTCTTCGGTGAGGAGGTTCCTGGCTAGCCCGAAGCATGTCGATGCAGATGACCATGTTGCGTCAGATACCTTTGTCCGCCCCGCAGGCCCGGCAGGATGTTCCTTTGTTCTTCGATCCTCCTGAACTACTGTGCTCCATACACACCTGCGTGGAGGCTGCGTGAAGCGATTAGCCTAATGGTCATAGGACCCTGATGCCCTTCGCGGAATTGAATTTGGTGGAGAGCTGGTCTCCCCGGCTTGCAATTCCTGAACTCGAGTGCTGGCGTGATCGGATATTGCAGTCCATCTGAGTTACGTAGACCGCTCCTTCTCTGTCGTTTAGGATGCAAACTCTTCTATGACTGCATGTGTCTGACGAGGCTGGACTGCCCCATTGCAGCGCTCTTCTATCGGTGGGCGTGGTTGTCGTGCGCGTCTTCAGTGGTGGATGCGTTTCCCAGAAAGGTAAATCGCGGCGCGAGTGTCACCTTCGCTGGTTCCGCCATCTCATGACTGATCCCTTGGGCGTTTCAGCCGTACAGCGTGTGTGTATTCGACCATCCTAGGAGTCGTCCGTGGTGGGCGAATTGCCTCCTACGCCCCGCGAATAACATGTTCGAGGCCTCACCGCCATCAGGATCGGTTCGAGTGCGTCAGGCGACGAGGATGTTTACTTCGACCCAAGAATCGCGGGACGGACACCATTTGTGTCCCCCTGTCATCACGGTGCGGCTCGGCGTGGTTGCTTAACGCTAAGCCTTCCTTTTGGAGGTCTTCAGATGACGCCCTCACGTTGGTAGCACAGGGGTGAGATATAAGATGGCGTCCTTGACCGACATTGGCAGCCCAACACCTCACCCGCTTCCCACACACAGAGCTAACCAAACCCTTCGAGATGCCAGTTCCCCTGACGAAAGAGAGTGAAGTCGATGTCCTCGTTATTGGCGCAGGCCCTTCGGGGCTCATGGGCGCGAATGCCTTAAGAAAGGCCGGGGTCAATGTGAGGATAGTAGATCAAAGGTACGTGAGCGATTGGCTTATGCGTGTACATATGTTACGTCGTGCATGGGGACTAACCCATGGGTTCTTTCCAGGCCACAGAGGGTTGCTGCGGGCCAAGCAGATGGCATTCAGCCCCGTACTATGGAAGTACTCCAGGTAGGTCATCATGGCGTCATGTCGCACGCATTGAATAGGAAGCTAACTCAACCTTTAGAGTTATGGACTTGCTGAGCGTCTTCTGCGAGAAGGCAACCGAATGTACATGTGTGTACGTGGGCTTCTCTCGGAACGGTTGCGCACGTATAATAATCTTATATCGTTCAGGCGTTCTACAACCCGGGCCCGGATGGCGGCATCATAGTCAGTCGATTCTGTGCTCTTATCCCAAGTTATCTTGACATGTGCTCCATAGTGCACCGGAAGGGCTCCTGACATCTCAGCACCGACAGCCCGCTATCCGCATGAGGTTCGCATTCGATTCCAAGCCGTAGCGCGAACATACATCCTGACATTGAGCGTAGACCACGCTGCACCAAGGAGGGATTGAAGCCATCTTCCTGGACTCCATGGCCTCCATGGGTCTGGAAGTGGAACGGCCCGTCGTCCCATCGTTAATCGAGGTGTCGAAGGACGAGGCAGAGTTGAAGGATCCGCAGGCACATCCGGTCAAGGTAGTGCTCAAGTATCTAGATGTCCCAGAAGGCAAGATCGACACCGAGGTCGTCCGGGCTAAGTTCGTCGTGGGCACGGACGGTACGAACGTCTACCGTGACATTTAATGGAGATTTGACCCCTGTGACCTGAACAGGCGCCCACTCTTGGGTGCGCAAGAGCTGTGATATTGTCATGGAGGGCGAGCAGACCGGTCAGTGCGGCATTTGGTTCATAACCGTCAGTCAACTGAGGTACTGTCGCTTAGACTACATCTGGGGAGTCGTCGACATGTTCTACGAGACCGATTTCCCGGACATCCGGAACCGCTGCGCCATCCACTCTGCCAACGGCTCCTGCATGGTCATCCCCCGCGAGAACGAGATCGTCCGTCTGTACGCACAGCTGTCCGACACGGACGTCGTCGACGCGAACGGACGCGTAGATAAGACCAAGATGGGCCCCCAACAGCTGCTCGAGGTGGCCAACAAGTCGTTGTATCCGTACAAGATCTCGTCAAAGGGCGAGGTTGATTGGTGGACAATATACATCAGTGAGTTGGTTTGAGCTATGCAAGCGTTTTTACTGACCTCGTGGCGACAGTCGGTCAACGCGTTGCTTCCAAGTTCTCAATCAACGAGCGCGTCTTCATTGCGGGCGATGCCTGCCACACGCACTCGCCCAAGGCTGGTAAGCCGTGTTCTAGCTTAGGGGTCAGGATGATCGCTTGACATCCTCTCAGGTCAGGGCATGAACGCGAGCATGAATGATACCCATAACCTCGGTAAGATTCAGTTCCGGCCGCAAAGTCATAGATCTCATTCCTAATGACCACGCTCAGCTTGGAAGCTCGCACACGTGCTCCGGGGTTGGGCAGACATGTCTCTTCTGAAGACGGTGAGCGTTGCCGCGTTGCACGCATGAACCCGACTGCTGACGTGCCGCGCGCGCCAAGTACGAATTCGAACGCCGGAAGTACGCTCAAGACCTGATCACCTTCGACAAGCGGTTCTCCGCGCTCTTCTCGGGCAAGCCTCGAACGGAGGAGAACCAGGGCGGCGTCTCGCACGAGGAGTTCCTGGCGTGAGTTCTCTTCGCTCCGCATCCGTAGCTCGCATCTTCACTGTCGGCTGACTACCCACGGCGACGCAGAACATTCCAGACGTTTGGAGGGTTCAGCAGCGGCGTCGGCGTCCACTACCAGCCGTCAGCGATCGTGAACCCCGAGTACCAGTCCTTCGCCCGAAACCTCATCGTCGGCCAGCGCGTGCCGCCCCGCGTCTTCGTGCGTGCCGCGGATGCATGGCCGCTCGACATCCAGGACCTGCTCCCGTCCGATGCCCGCTTCAAGATCCTCCTGTTCGCTGGAGACATCGTCGACCCGGCGCAGTCAGAACGCGTCCGCCAACTCGCCGAGGAGATGGGGCGGCCGGAAGGTTTCCTGAAGCGCTTCTCGAAGGGCAGTGTCGAGACGATGTTCGAGGTGTTGACGATCGCTTCCGGTGACAAGTTCAAGGTCATCACTACTCCCGTCCCAAGCATCTTCCGCTCGCACTGGTCGAAGTAAGCGTGTGGTATTTCTCGTTAATGTGCGCTTGCTGACGTACCCCTATAGGTTGTTCGTGGACGACCAGGATATGTTCAAGCGGGCAGGTGGCGGCGGATACGAGTACTTCGGTGTCGACCCCCGCGGCGCGATCGTCGTCGTTCGTCCTGACGGCTACGTTGGCATGGTCACCCCCTTCGAGCAGCACAAGGCGATTGACCAGTACTTTGCCTCGTTCATGGCTGCATGATGCCTCGCGTGTAGTATATAGAATCTCTTTGTGTCTTGGCCTTGTATCTGCAGTGCGGCGTATCGTAGGATATTGTGAATATAGTGACTTTGTCGTCCATGCTGAATATCAGCCAGTAGCCACCCCAAAGTAACAGTCGCTGTGCATTTCGCCTTTCCTACTAATTCAATCAATGGTGCCTCCCGTTTGCGCCAATTCTGGCGTCCTTGATGGAATGTCTAGTAGCCTGTACACAGTACTTAGGATGCATAACTCTGCGGTGAAAACTCAACTGCCTGTTACTACGGCGAATGTTTGGTTACCGTTCAAGCGGTCAGCAGAATATCGGGGAAAATGAGCATCTCAAGCTACTGTGTGTATATGACGCCGACGCTGGCACGTACACGCAAGACACCATGAATTGGTAACCAACATACTCTTACAAGTATGGTCGCAAAAGCTACAAGAGCTGCTGTCGGGCGCATACACAACCGGTAGCGATGCGCAAGTGGGTAGACGTGTGGTACAGTCCGATAGAAGCTAGGAGAGCATGACTGCCTCAGTCATAACCTCGTTATCTTACACCCTTGCCTTGTTGTCTGAAATGGAGGTGCGGGGAGCTCCTTGCAATCGGGCCAGCAGCGGGTCACTGATGACCCTAGCTCTCGTCTGGCGCACGTTGTCAGCCGCGAACCGCCTGGCCTGAAGGCTGTTTTCCAGGGCCTTCGCTCCGACCGTGAGCCAGGTCTCGAGCTGCCTCGCGCCAGTCTCCATCAGGGCCTCAAACTGAGCTGCGAGCCCTCCGCTCCGGACGACATCCGCCTCCGTGTCGACGCCGTAGATCCCGATGGCAATCTTGCCGTGACGGGTACCGATGACGCAGTAGTCGTCGCCGGCCTGCCCAGCCGTCTGCTTGCTCGTGTCCGCTGTGGGCGTGGACGACAGGTTGACGAGCATCTCGCGGTCGGTGCCGCGCAAGACACGGGCACGGGAGGCAAAGGCAGGTAAGAAGCTGATCCCGCTGGGTCCACGCCGGGTGCGGAAAGCAATAGAGCCATTGAAGGTGGGAGGGAGGAACACGGTGATGTTCCCGTGGCGGGTAGACACGTCCAGGTCGACGCAGCGCCCCGTCTCTATCTTAATCTGCATATCAAACCCCAGATCAGTGCACCATTAACAGGCCCGCCGAAGAGGCCACCTACCAAGTGTACATTGATACGCCCGTGGCGGCTGGATAGCATGACGCGTCCGCACGCCTTCCGCTGCCCATCAGTGGAGGCGGCACTAAGAGCCGAGTTGATGATGCCGATGTTGACCTTGATGGGCCCGTGACGCGTCCTGAAGGCTGCATTGACCTCCGGCATGCGAGAACTACGGCGGGACCAGCCTCCAGAGTCCGAGGAGGAGGAGGAGTCCTGTCCCGGAACCGAGCCGAACGCCTTGCGTACGTTCTTCGCATGCGCCTTCTCGACCGAGCGACCTCTGTTCCCACAGTTAATTGCAGCGGAAGGAAGACGTGGGTCAACCAGATAGGTACCTGTGCGTCAAGAGTGAGCTAGTCTGTGGGATGTAAGACGGGTGTATAAACGCACCCGAGATGGCATCGTGGCGAGAGAAGAGGGACAAGCCATTCACGCATTGTTGCTGTGTTGGTTGGAAAATGGGGACAGACGCGGGTACTTGAATGGGCTCCGGTTGAGGGGTTCCAGCGGTAGAAAAGCCCAAAGATGGACCGTCGTACGGAGGAGGCTCTTCATCGTTCTGTAATAGATCGGTCTTTAGTATTGCGCTCACTATCTTTGAAATAGACGAACAACGCGCCTCGATGTGCAGGTGGTGCACATCCTGCTTCTTACTCTCTGGTGCGGAATCGGTGATGATCATCATGATCGGCGTAATACTGCCCGTAAATAGGACGCTGAGGGGTTGGTAGACAAGAGTATACAGGAGTTCTGCCCGCTAGTAGGACGCTGTGTGGTGGCAATGGCGAACGTGCACTCGATTATATAGGACAACGGACTCGCAATGTGCGCAGTGCGCAGCCCTGTGAAGGTCACCAGACATCGTACTATGCGGTGAGGCCCTAAGGCTGTGCAACTATCAGTGCAGTAGGCGAGGACGTCACGAGTACTGCTTCGATCATCGAATAAGGACAGATTCAGGGGACTAACCTCCTTTCGGAAAGGTCGTACTGTATGTCTGGGGGAGGCTGAGCACTGAGTACTGAGTACTGAGCCTTGTAGCAGGCCTTACATGACAGCACTGCCTAAGCCCCGAGAAATGATGTAGCTAACGGACACTCTGCTCGATGTAAGTAAACTATGCATTCCCATCGGTGACATTTAGTAAGCTTCAGTGAATGTTAGAATCAACCTGTCAAGTGTACAGGTACGATATAGCATGCCGCCCACCTTCGGTCACTACTGTCCGGCTGAGAAGGGATGATAGTTGACTTCTGAGTTCTGTCACGTCTACTGAGTCTGTTGTCATATCATCACCCACTTTGAGCGACCGGTACCTCTGGGTCAGAATCCGCGCTATACCATGGCTCGCCATTCAATATGCAGCGACTACCCACGCCGTGTCGCCAAGACGTGCGTCGCCTTGCTGCGTAATTGGCAACAGATTTAAGCATTATACCATAGTAACATCCATGCCAGTGGATGCCGGCTCAGCTATGTGAAGTGGCATGGCAGACCAGCGGGTTGCATTTGAATGGGCAATATATCCTTCCGCTAATTCCCATCGGTCACTGTGAAGGAGTCAGACCGACGTACTGCAGGCATTGTGCACATACCATCCGTAGAATTTTCTTGCCTGTGTCCAACGCCGTTGCGGCAGTAAGACATAGCATCCCAGCTTACAGGCAGAGTCCACGACACCGTGATCTCACAACATTAATGGCCTAGCAACTCGATAGTCGACGTGGGTCAGTGATTGCAAGACATGGCGCATCGGAGTGCAAAGCCGACTCAATATGGAGAGCGGAGCTGCGCAGTGCGAGTGGTCCTGATCCTTTACGGCCCGTTATCTAAGTGGCGCTGACACAGCAAGGAGACTCGCACTTGCCGTCTATGTGCTGTAGCCCAAAAACGCTACGTCCGGATCGAGATTGAGATCATACTCAACGCCGGTGGTTGTTCATACTGAGTCGCCGACGTGCACCAGAGCGTGGGCGGTTGACCTGCGATCACCAGAAACAGCAGGTGACAGATGACAGATGAAAATTTCCGATATCTCGCGGCATCCGAAGGTACATTAATCAACGACCGAGCGGATCAAGCGCGCACGTAGCTTTGAAGGGGTCTAGGAGATAGCGCTACGATTGGTACAACCTCCACGGCAAGCTGCCCATATAAGTCGTCCTGTGTGAAGGGAATGTCAGCGACGATTCGAATATTTGAATGGTCGGAGTTCGGTGAACCCAATACACGCATATCAGACCACATACATCTGAGCGGGGTGACCTCCCAGGTGGTCGTAATCCAGCGACTAAGGACACTAAGCGCCAATGAGCATCGGATCTCGGACCGAGCAGGCCGTCGTGTGGTACTTGCTACGCCGTCGCTACGGTGTAGTACTCACTGGCCGCTGAATTCTCCGCGAGGCATGACCGTCTTCTCAGCAACTGGCGACCAAGCAAGGTGTCCTGCGAGCAGCAAGCTGGAGCCGTCATACCCGACCCACTGTCGGAACCACTGTGGCGCATTAAGCGTTACGATAAGAGTGGTCTTCCTTCGATAGAAACAGAATGCACCTTTGATGCAATGGGGTTGAAGCAACGCCGCATTAGCTTCCATAGGACAGCTTACAGGAGGCGAGCCGCCAAGGTCATACGGTGAAGGATGTGATAGTACTTGAACAACGCCCTTACCACGAATTAGTGTGCACATGTCTGTCTTGCTGTTACGTCAAAGCTTAAAATGCGTATCACACTCACCTGAACGAGGATGTGAACTCGCTCCAATCATATTGGACTCGTCATTGAACCTTAGTAACGTCCATCCTCACGGGCCGGTATAGGAGCTTGAGGAGCTGTGGTCCGTTGTATAGGGTTGAAGCGGAAATGAATGTTCTTTTTTCGAGAGTACGTGCGGCTGCCTTGTTGCCAACTCTTCGCGGCGTCACGTTGTGGCCAGGGCCGCATTGTTGATGACGGCTGGTGCTGTCGGGCAATTGGGCTTGCCAGAGCGCCCTGACGAAGGAAGTAGTCAGTACCGGTGCCGAAAGCCGGGAAACCGTATGAAAACATGTCTCACTACGAACAGTGGCTGGATAAAAATTGCAAACAAGGAATCAAACGAGCTACAACATAATGATACACCACACAGGTCCTACTCGTCGCACATCATTTATCCGTCATGCTGCGCACATTGTCTGAGGCGTATACCGAGCATTGAATACCAATCACCTACGAGAAGAATGAGTTCTTAACTGAAGCAGATTAAGACACATACGACAATAGTAGTGAAAACGGCGCATTGCCATTACGTCGTGGCGATGGATCCAAACCAAGAGAGGGAGTACGGCACCGTATCGTATATCAAATTATGAACCACAATAGCTTACCAGTTCGTTCGGATCATTCCAAATGGTTCCTGTCATATCTGGCGGTCCAGCGTCTGCGAGCTACCAGCAATGGTAGTCTGGTGGTGAGGTAGGCGCGTATTGAGGGCAAGTCCTCCTCCCTTTGTGTGAACGCCCCTAGGAACGACAATTCGAGCGTAGCATCTTTCGAGGCTCGTTGGGCGACGTCGTCGAGCACCGAGTCGATTGATAGCCAGTCTATCCCGTCCCACTGTGCCATAGGAGGAAGAACCAGGAGGAGGCCAAATGCCTTCGTGCTTGCTGTGAACATTTGACTCATCAATTTGATGCCGAATATGGCCAGCGACGACCATGCGATGCGCGCATTGAGGCGTTCCACTCGGCTGCCTTCAATGGGCATGGCATTGAGCAAGTCCATGCCATCTCGTAGCGCATCTTTCTCCCGAGGGAACGTGAGATTCTCCGCGACAGACTCCTCGACGAGGCTTTCCTCTTCGGGCTCGTCGTCGTCCATCTCAATCGGAGGTCCGCTTGTCTGAGCGCCATCATCTACGTCATCGCCGTTGTCGTTGGCATCTCCTTCGCCTCCGCCATCGCCTTCGTCATCGCTGTCGTCCAATTCTATCGGGATATCCACCTGATGGTCTCCATTGACAGCATCCTGAGGCTCATTATCCACTCCCATGGGCTGTGGCGCGTCCTGACCTGCTACGGCGTCATTATTGGGTACATCCGGTGCAGTAGCAGTCGGCGGGCCCTGCGTCTGAACGACTGCCACCGGGGCGGGAATCGCAGCAGCAGCAGCGGCAGCCTGAAGGCGTGCTTCGACCACCTCGGCTGAAAGTGATGTTCGTCGTTAAAATGAAATAGATAATTGTAGACATAACTCACAACCAGGCATAACCATGCATTGCTGGTATATCAGGCTTTTCAGCGATGATGCGAGTCGTCGAAGTAACATGATTAGGCTCATGATTTCGGTATCCTCCCAGACTATGAAGGCATCATCCACCACGACAACCTCGCGCCGTCCCAAAAGCCATTTGATGAATGGGCCATATCGCGCAAACTCGGTTTGTCCAATGTGCAGGTACCGCAGGTGAAGATCAGCGATGTGCTCGAGCTGCTTTCGCGCATGATTAGCGCGATGCCATGATAGGTTCTCCATGCTGAGTCCATGAATACTCGGGAACGCATTAAGCGTCCGAAACATCTGGTTCGAGTTCCAGAAATCTATGGCGCTCAGCGTAAGCCTCCGAACTTGTTTGAAGTGCGTCAATAGGAAGCCACGCGTATCGCGCGAGATATCCCCCCAGCTAAGGTCTCGCATATCCACCCACTCGATTTGCGATGAATCAAGCCTCGTGAGTAGGGGGACAACGGCGTCTATCCACTTGTGGTCTGGATCCCCCTCATCGTTGAGACCCGAGTTCGCGTCATCGCCAGGATATGCATTGGGGGTGAGACAGCCGAGGATTTCCACTTCCCGTACGTAAGGAAGCAGGCCTTCGGAGGTGTAGGTCCGTTCGTAATTGTCTATCCTTGTAAGCGGCCTGAGGCGAATGCGACGATAGAGGTGTGAGCGACTGCGCGGCACGAGTACGCTATTAGCTTGACAGCAGGCAAGGAGGTCTCGCCTATCCGAAATGAAATCAATGACCATATCGAGCAATTCTTGCGAGAAGCGTGGCATTGGTAGTGGCGGTCCATCGTCTCGGGTGTCCGATGACGATAATGGTAGCGAGGGGCCGGGTTCCTCTCTCTGCTTGTCTGGTCGCAATCTACGTATCGTTAGTGCGAAAGGCTTGCGACAGCAAGTAACGACGTACTCGACTTCTTTGTACACCTCAGTAAGTGTAGGGTCGCGGTTGGTCATCGAACCCCCTAGGTCGCCCCGCAGTATCTGGAGTGCGCGTTCTTTCGGTACTTCTAACTTCTCAATCTTTGCTGATTTGTCTGGGACGAAGGTGTCTGTTATGGGCAAAATTCCTGCTATCAGAATAGAGGAAGGACGTACCGTCTCCAGATTCAGGGGCGGACATGAGTTTCGTCGAAGAACCGACAGCTGCCCACATAGTATTTGACTGCGGGTCCATGAACTGCAATTAATTATCGCTCCGAAACACAAACTGTTAGGGGAACATACAATCTGTTTAGCGTGACGTTGGCGAGATGATGGGAATGAAGGATGAAGAGTTAATCCCTCCTGTTGACAGCGAAATCTTTCGCTGCGCCCCCCACAACCAGAACAGCCAGGTGCGGCTGATACCAGTTCTGGAGAACTGAGGGATTGAGGAATTCACAGTCCGAGTGGTTGAACGACTGCTTACCGAGTACAGTGGCGTTTTATATATATCGAGGCCTGACCGACACGTTGCCACTGGAGCGTGCCGTATGAATGAGGAAGGAGGCAGCGGATATGAATCAGTTAACAACGCGAGAGGTGGGCACACCGTTTTATGACTGGGGTCCACTCACGCCTGGGTTGAGACACACAGACAGAGAGCGACGACCACACGGACACTTCCACTGTCATTCTAGGCTTAATATGAGTGCCCTTAGATGGTACGTTAAAGAATCAATGCCGGAATATTACTTACAGTAGAAATAAGGCCCGTGTATTACGTAAATACTTCTGGTATTCTGCCCTTGTATTCCTCGAACTCACTGTTCAACGCCGCGTCGACCAGATGTCGTCCCGTCCATCCGGATTCCTACCTCGGACCATGGACCTACGTGGTGGACAGCATGCTCACGCTGACAGCTCAGAACACCATGCTCCGACTATTGAAACTTCCGTAATAGAGGACGCAGCGGGTGAGGCCACTTACGCTACGTTCTAGATTCGCAATTGAAGGAAGCTTGTATCTGCAGACAAGGCCTCGCTCAAGCGTGATAGAGAACTCTCGATGGAACCCGCCCCCTCTCAGAAGACATTAGCAGTAAGTGCGCGTCCGACTGATAGACTCGTGGGTGGCCCGTACGGGCTGTAACTGACCACACATGCAGAAAATAGATATCGGGAACGCTGAACTCAAGGAGACACGGACACCGGCAAAGAAGAACCGCACAAGTGTGCAATTGGACGCGACTGAGGAGGAAGATCAGCACTCAAGTGTGAGTTGCTCCCCACCGACGGAGTCGAAGATCAGGCAGATCAGCCAGGGCGTCGAGGATATGACATGGAGACATATCCAGAAAGACAGCAGCTCCGATCGAGAGCTCGAAATGCACCCTGATGGATCTGAGTCCAGGAGAGAGGATCAGACGGAAACCGAGTTGAGGGATATACATGAAGATGTGGGAGGAGATGATCTCGAAGAAGAACCAATCAAGGCCAAGGTGGCTGAGGGCGACGAGGTGGCAGTTCCCCCAGTCTTGTTGCAGGGAGAGAATCCTCCGCAGATCATAGATGGTGCCGGTGAGGACGAACATGCTGGTCAGGCTGATCCAGCAGAGGTTCCGCCCGACGCCCAGCCTCCCGACGCTACCGTATTCGACAATCCGGAGGTTCATCCCGAAGTCTCGGCTACCTCTGTCATTCCTCCGGCCACCGTGTCTTCGTCGCCACTGCACTCACGTCGTAACTCTGAGTCAGATATAGAGGCAGAGACGGGGGTAAAGCGTAAGCTTCGTGACAGGACCGTCAGCGAGAGGTTCGTTCCAGGTGAAGTCGCCGAGGATAACAGTGCGCCCACTTCCATGGTTAGCACAACGAAACGTCAGCGAGACGACGCAGATGCTGACGCCAATCCGCGTGTTACCAAACGGCCGACGCCCCCACCGGAGAAGCAAGTGGACGTGCAGGAGTCGGAAGCATCAACCTCACACAGTACCCAGTCCTCTGCAGTCCCAGCACCTCCATCGACTTCCGAGTTTGTACGTACTATATCACCTATTTGTGTCTCTGGCTCACACGGGCACGTCGCAGCGTGGCTTCATGGCCTACGCATCTACCAGCTCTCCATTTGCATCCGTTTCGGGCCCGAGTCTTTTCATTAAATCCAAGTCTCCTGTCCCACCAAGCAGTTCATTCGCATCGTCCTCTACATCAACTTCGTTTGCGTCGACATTTACCGCCACACCATCTGGTCCACCGACCAAGTCCGCGACGAATACACCCGAGACGCCTTTACCGCAGAAGCGCACGGGCTTTGAGGCATTTGCGACGACCTCATCTCCATTCGCTAGTGTCGCGAAGCGGCCTAAGTCACCTCCCCCACCTGCATTCAGTGGTGGTAGTCTCTCACGGAGCCGTTCACCCTCACGCCATCCGAATTCTATGCGGACAGCAAACGCATTCTCCGTTAGTGCGTTTTCGGCATATGCGGCGGGAGGAGCACAAGGTTTTTCGGCGGTGAAGCCCCGGTCCGAACGGGCGAGCCCTGCGCCGAGTGAAGGCTCAACGAGGGCCACTAGCGTGTTGGATGCTAAGACTAAAGACGACGCCGACGAAGAAAGCGGAAATGAGGCCGTCAGCTTTAGC
Source organism: Daedalea quercina L-15889 (assembly GCA_001632345.1). Taxonomy (NCBI): domain Eukaryota; kingdom Fungi; phylum Basidiomycota; class Agaricomycetes; order Polyporales; family Fomitopsidaceae; genus Fomitopsis; species Fomitopsis quercina. The sequence goes on along the minus strand of KV429077.1, from coordinate 76,396 downwards.
GAGCGATTGCGGTCTCAGAAAGATGAAGAGGATAGCGAGGAAGGTGAAAGGGTAAAGCTGACTGAGCAAGAAGGTGCGTGACCCTTGCGGCCGTCGGTCATTTGTCTCTGAAATTTCGCTTTTTTGTGGCTTGATGCTGCTCCTAGTACACACGGGCGAGGAGGAAGAGGAGACGATCTACCAAGTCCGTGGAAAACTCTATGCGCTAAGTCCGCAGAATCAATGGAAAGAGCGCGGCACCGGTACGCTTAAGCTCAACGTTCGCAAGGACGATGGCACGGGAGCTCGCTTGGGTGGGTCCTATATTACTTCATTAATAGCTGAGTGGTCGTTGAAGCGTGCTGGCGACGGCTACAGTTATGCGGAAAGAGGCCGTGTATACGGTCCTCCTGAACGCTACCTTGTTCAAGGGTATGAAGTGCTTTACGGCGCAAGATCCCCGCTATATCAGGTTCAGCGTTTTTGAGAGTGGTGCCGCAACACATTACAACCTCAGGGTGCGTAGATTTGTCCTCATGCTTTACTCTACCCTCATGTTCTCCCGAAGGTTCAAACAGCGAAGGTTGCCGAGGAGCTCATAGATGAGATCAACTCGCACATTCCTGGCGAGTGATCTCCGCGCGGTCAGCCACTGATTTTCGGATGAGGACATGAACTTGACCATACTGATATGTGTTATACAAGCTGCGAGCCTCGTGTGCACCATTGCGTTTTGCCATTTTATACTGGTTTCATTGGCATTTGACGCTTCACAGAATTTTGTATGTTAAGGCCAGAACGGTTCTGAGTGGGTATGCGAACTCAGCCCGGAGCGGGACACTGTTCTACAAGCGTCCCGATCGATTGTTCTTGACTCGGAGACCACTCGTAAGCCCCTCCTCTCGGTGATTTCTGCCCGAGAGGTCAGTCCTACCTCGGCTATAGCTGCCTTCAGTTTTTTTTTCGTGGAGCATTTTTCGTGGAGCAGCGGGGTGTGGCTATCCGGACTTTCTCTCTGCTTTAGGTCGAAGTCCACGGCCAGAAGTCAAGGCTGTGCAGTTGAGCCTTTAAATCCGAGCCTGCATTCGCTGTAATCGCGTATGACACTAATGGCGTTCTCGATTTCGGTCAGCAATTTGGGTGAGTGACGTGAACCGGTCTCTTGACGGTAGGTCGGCATTTCACAGACTAGGACTGTCTTGCAGGCTTCCATGCATGTTAGCGACTGCTACGATTCGGATCCACACACACCCATCTGTGGGCGCTCCGACGATGGTCAGGCGTATGTCATACTTTGAGACACACGGATCTATGATGCTATGAGGTCTACTATTAGTATGTGGCCTGTGGACGACGATCGCGCTTTTCTTGCCGCTGGGCACGCGCCGCAAGCGCTGTGAAAGTAACTGCAACTGACGTAAGACTCCGTTGTATATTGAATACGCACGCTAGCTTTCTTGGGCAGCGGCTGATCGTGTAACTGAAAGGGGTACTAAGCAACAAGCTTAAAGTTGAGATTACGTTCTCGAATTGTCTCAAATCTCACTGCAGCGCTGTACGAATGCCCGTACTCTGAGGGTATCGTAACGAACCAATCCTTGTGCACCGTTCACTGTTATTACAACACAGGATGGTGAGTTATATATTCTACGGAACTACCAGGCTTATAATGCCTCCGGAAGTACGTACTCAATCGATTCGTATCTTGTCCGATTACGAACCATCGACGTCCCCATTTCAGCTCGCGTGCTATAGGGCTGTGCAATGCAAACCTCAACATCGAGGTCGCATTCGATGGTACTGCAAGACCCTCAAGCCGGACCCAGACTACTAGACCACGCCGTTGCCCTGCGCGACCTAGACCCTCCTGCTGCAAGCATGTCATGTTGTGGTCAATCACACATGGTATATCGTCTGGTTCTTCCGAAAGCTACACCTTCGAACTGCAATCGATGCCACGGATCTTGTTGGGGCGCTCTAGAGCCTTCATTGTGCTCGATCTTTGCCTTTACTACCGGAGACATGGCCAAACTTTGTGCCGGCTCAAATCGGGCAAGGATTACCTCAAATTGCGACTCTTGCGCTCGTGTACGAGGCGATCGAATGTGTCCCGGAAACCATACTAGCATTTGAGCGCGGTACAAAGTCACGATCTGTGTCACCATTTGAGAGGCTGGTCCAATTTTGAGCCATACCTCCGTCACCCAGTCAGAGCGCACGGGCTCGAATGAACATACGTCCTGAGACTGCCCATCTGACAGGGGTTTTCAGGCACTGAATTGCGGAGCATGGTCTCCATAAACCTCTGACCAACGTACAACCAATGAACGCAAGGTGCGCGGCGTGTATTTGTCCGCCGGTGGACGCTGAATGTACTTATGTGTGGTCAAACATCACCGCTGGTTACCACTGACCTGCTCAGATGACTAGAATCCTAGGACACCTCTCCTGGTCATGCCTGCGAGTTTGTGCGTTCCGAGCCAAGTTGCGGGTGTTGCATTCTGAAATGATCATCGCTCGCCATTCATTCTACGTAATAACAACATTGGCTAGCCGACTGCTGCCCATGAACTGCGAGCTATTCATAGGCTGACGAATTCGCGCTGAAAGATTCGTGCATGCTTGACGAGATGAAACTTGAGTCGTGTCTTGCTCCGAAAATCTGTCTTCGCGAGCACAACATCTAGGTCCTTCCAGAAGAGTCGAAGGTGTTCGAGCTTAGTTAGTTCAGCGGCTCGTGCACAGTTCGCATCCGCAAATTCAATTGAGCGGTGTGGCCGCTGCCTCGCCAATGCTGACGCATATTGATATCGAGGTCGTGAAATTGGCCACCAAGCGGTAGTCCAGCACGACTCTCAACTCGAATGAATGTGACTCACTGAGGCACATCACATGCCTGCTCTCTAGCTCTGACAGAGTGATGCTGCCTAGCATGTCGCTTTACCTGTGCACACATCATGATGACTGTTGGCGAGTTCGATACCGCCCCTGTTGTGATACCGATCATTATGGCTGAATCTAGACAGTTTTGTATGTAATAACCTGACCAGTTCGTGTGGTTCGTACGGCTTGCGACGAGTCTCTGTCGTTATCATTATGTCGAGCTACGCGGCCTGCCTCTCGCGTACAAGGCCACCAACAAATGACATACAAGCCACCTCGAAGACTTCGTGAGACCCACCACACCGTGGGCCTTGAATACAATGATGGACGTGCACGCCATATGCGGTAGGTCCTCCATCACGTTGTTTTGAAATGAAGCAGTGCTTGACATGCTATGCCAGCTCTGCGCTAGAACTTGTGGTCCCGAGGTCGACTATGTCTGGCTAACGTTGGCCCTAATCTCGAGCTTCGTGACGAGCAATCAGACTTTCCGTATGTCTCCGAGCAACTTAGGCACCGTTGGGATCCCACTTACAAACGGACACTGTCAAATACCGTGATCGTGCACACTCGGGGGTGAGAGTGCACGGTACGTACGTATCTGGCGTGCACCCTCAGTGCGTGTTCAACGTTCGTATGGGTGATTAAACACATACGTCTTGAAGCGCCTCGACGAAGACAGTTATCCATGCTCACCCAAGATACCTCTTTGTCCGCCCTCTGAGGCTCAGCGTATCGGACTGGATGAGCTGCCTTTCACGCGGTTTTCCCCGCGACGTCGGTTGCGGGGATTGAAGGCTTTTGAAGCGCTCAACGGGTAGATCTCAGATCGCGATCGTTCTCGCGTGTACGGGCGCTCCTTCGATTGTCCCGGCGACCCGTGCGTGTTCTGACCGGATCCTCGACACGGGGCGAGCGTTGCGTGGCTACTCGTCGCGCGGCCCATCTCAGCACGCAAGAGAGGGAACAGCAGCCGGCTGTACATAGGTGTGCTGAGCGATAGAAGGTTAGCTAGAGACAGGGTACAGACGAGCGGTCGAGTCGAGGAGAGGGAGGCTTTATGTCATGTCATGGTAGCGAGATAACGATCTCGATTGCCCCTGTGATCAACGACGCGTTTTCTGACGGGGTCAACTCTTTCTCAGACGCTTCCTCCCAACCGCCATGAACGTTGCTGCCCTCCTCCAGGACTCCCCGTCCGACGACCACGAGCACCGCCGTCGGCAGCAGCAGCAGCAACAGCAGCATCAACAACAACAGCATCGAGAGCAGGAGCGGGAACAGCCGCAGCCGACTCCGCATCAGCACTCGCCGCCTCAGGAACGCGGCCTCGAGCGTGACAGCAGGTCTACGCAGCAGCACCCCCACTACCACCACCAGCAGTCGTTGCCTCCGAACCCGTCATATTCACCCCATGCTCAGAGGAATCCGCCGCCACCATCTCCTCCGCACCGCTATGCGTCCGACTATGGGCCCCGTCCCCACCGCATGGCACCGCCACCCCCGCCATCATCGTCTTCGAATTACGGACCTCCACCCTTCGAGGTGCGCAGAATGTCGGACTCGGAGCAACCCCGTGTGCATGAGATAGCATTACACCCTCAGGGGACAGCAGGAGGGCATCCAGGTAAGTCGTCCGCCCTTGTTTCCTCGCTTCCCCTCGGAAGCAATTCCGGGCGTTCCACTGCGTCGGACCTTCGACCGCCACGACGCCTCACTTCTTTGATCTGCTGCTCATTATCGCACCGTCGTCCCAACAATGACATCTGACGTCTCTTGTCGTGAACGCTACTAGGCCCCTCTGCTACACCGTATACCGTCGAGCACCGAACTCTGCCGCCTCCCCCACGTACCCATGTCCATCATCATTCCCATCCGCATGTCCATTCCACTCCAAGCGCACAATCTCCGATGTACATGCCGCCGCCTGGGCGTCCTCCTATCCACGGTGCGTCTACCCCCAAGCCAGGTCCTCCAGGACCCGGTGTTCCGCCTGTTGGCCATGGCACCATCCCGCTCTTTCCAACCCCCGTCGGTCCCGGTGTACCTCCAGGTCCTCCTACGAATGCCGGGCCACCACTAGGCCCTGGCATGCCTCCGCCACCTCCCCGCATGTTACATTCCCCTCACGGCCACCCTGGCTCAGGCATGGAGCCTTCGCCAATGTACGGTGGGCACCCAAGCTCGAGTCTGCCGCCTCCACCGGGGGCACATCACCACTCTTCGCGCCCACGGGCTAGTAGCTCTGTTGACTACCCCCGTACGTCACCCATTATGGGCAGCCTCCAGCGCCCGCTCCTCGACCGCGACGAGCACCGACATGGGCTCAACGACGAGCGCCGTGACGAGCGTGAACGTGACATGCGAGACAGGAGTGACCGTGAGCGTGATCGCGACCGGGAAGCTCGGGGGCAGCATGTGCCTGCCGGATTGGGCGGTTCGGGGTCTTTGCATCAACATATCGTCGCTGGGCCAGGTATGTCGATGAACGCAAACGCACGCGTCGTTGGACCTGGTGCTCCGTCGTTGCCGATGTCCGTGTCAAATGTCCTCTCTGGACCGGGCGCAGTGCCTGTTGTTGGTGCCGGCGCGAAGGAACGCGAGAAAGAGTGGGAGAGGGAACGGATGGAGCGGGAGATCTTTGCGCGCGAGAGGGAGAGAGAACGAGACATGCGGATTGCGAGCGGAAATGGCGGGATGACGGGTGAGTCCCCGCGCGATAGACATCGTGGGCTGAAGGAGCGAGATATCATGCGCGAGAGGGAGCGGGAGGAAGCCATAGGAGAGATGGAGCGCGAGCGGGAACGCGAGTGGCTTCGCAGAACGCAACTTCAAGAGCCTATGCAAGGTCCTCCGCCAGGCCAGGCACAGTCGCATCCCTGGCCGCGTTTTGCACAGCCGCGGACCGCGGGGCCCCAGGGGCCATACGCCGAGGACGAGCGCGAACGGGAACACCGCGTGATGCTCGAGAGGGATATGGAAAGACAAAGGATGGATGCGAAGATGCGGGACAGGAGAGACAGGGAACGTTTTGCTGAGGAGGCAAGAGCGAGGGAGGCAAGAGATGGTGTGGAAGCGGAGAAGGAACGCCGGAGACAGGCTTCGAGGGAGAAGGCAGCAAGGGAGAAGGAGGAGAGGAGGATGGTCTCACGCGAAGAACAGATGGAGCAGGAACGCGAGCAGCAGAGGGAACGGGTCGAGATGGAGAGACGGCAGGGCCAGGTGCACAGTGAACGCCCTCACCACCACCACCACCTTCACCACCGCGACGTGCCCTCCGGCAAGTCTACCAAGCCATTAGGAGGTCCGCTTCACATCCAGCCCGCATCTGGTCCGCGAGAGCTGCAGCCCCTGTTCGCCGCTCCGGACCACCTCCGACACACGAACTCTATGCAGTTCAGACCGGGCTCCTCGAAGATGATTGATGGCCCTCTTCACGGTGTTTCGCATGGGCAACCTCAGCAGCACCAGCATCAGCATCATCACCCTCATCCTTCTCACCTTCTCCATCAACATCCTCCAGTGCATGTACATCCAACCGTTGTCGGCGGACCCAGCGTCCACCATCGCGACACGCCGCCTTATGGTCCCGGCATGCACCCCCATATGCCCGTCCCCATAGACATGATGCATCAGCCATCGCGGGCTTCACCACCGCGCAAGTCGTCCTCCAAGGTACCCACGATTCGTCTCGGGACCTTCGTCTACCCGCGCACCCCCTTTCCATTCACGGACTTCCCTAGCGCATCAGCGTCCGGTTCCGCAGAGCCTGTCACTCTGTACCAGTACCGGGCCGCTATCCTCATTCCGTGTGGGTTCTTACCGACACACCGGCCTGCACGCCCACGAATATGGGGCGGCGCACTCATACCCGCCCTGCCTGCCATTCCACCGCTCTCCGAGTTCGCAGCAGTGCCCTACCGCGACAGCCGCCCGCACCCGTACGAAGCCAGAGGCGTGCGCAGGGTATACACGGACGACTCTGACCTGTTCTTGTGTGCTCTGCATGCGGGACTGCTCACTTGGAGCGAGACGCGGCGCGCCAAAGGCGAGGGGAGGGACCTACGCGTCGAAGTGAAGATCACAAAGGAGGCACGGTTTATTGGAGGCTTCGGGAGCCCGTACGTGAACGGCCCTGATTTCGCCGGTGCGGAGAGTGCTGGCGTTTATGGGAGTGAGGACGACGGTCGTAGTCTGCTTAGTGCGGGCTGGGGAAACAGTCATGATGGCTCGGGTATTGAGATCACCTCGGCGACTTGGGTGAGGGTGAGCGAGTTTGCTTGTACTTTCACACTTGGGGTCTCTGACTCTCCGACTGTGTAGAAGGGGACAGCCCACGCATTTGGTCTGCGCAATCGCACTCAACGACTGGCGGAGTATACCGAGCGGAGGAATGTCCTCTGTGAGGTGTCACGGCCCCGGAAGAAGCGCCGCGTGGACTATGTCGCCGTCGAGGACGATTCACCTATTGTCCTTGAAGATCAGCATCCTGACCTGGAGCTGTGCACCGCTGCCACAATCACGTTCGGCGTTGGTAGAGCATGGGATCGGATGCAGTGTGTCTTGCCCTCCGTTTTCCTGACGCATGGCTGACAACCTTCTCAGATTCAAACATCCACCACTACCGTTCACACGGAAGCCTTCTGTGGACGACCAAATATCTGATGTTGAAAACATCCCACCATCGAGCCCCGCGCGCAAACGACGGCGTTCACGTTCCCCCAGCGCTGCTCCAGTTATTGAAGCTGTCCGTCCTGCCAAGCCTGACTCTTCGCAAGGTGATGTTGATCCCTCCCCTGATACAACGGCGCAAGAGCAGCCAATGGATACCGCGCTCCGTGCTGTCCGGGAGCAAGAGGAGGCTACAATGGTCGTCGAGCTCTCTAAGGACACGACGCCATCAATAACGTCACCTCCATCACTTGCGCCACCTCCGGAGTGCGCGGATGTGGGCACCGATGTAACGAGTATTGCTAGTGAGGCCTGAGTAATCCTGTTCTCGAGTGATGATTCTGTATTCTGTTTCACATTACCCTATTGACTTGCGGGATGTTGCACTAGTGAATGACACCCGTGCGTTTCCTGCCTTATAAACCCGATAAGAAGTTCCGACTGTCAAGGTGGTAGTTCAAACCGGTTGACTCGGGAATAATTGGATTGCCCACCAGCACTGGAGTATGTAGGCTCGCCCGAATGACACCCCATAGTGCTGAATAGGTGAAGTGAGGTGACCGCAAACTCCTGCGTTGCGTTCGTCTGACCACGCGACGTTCGGTGTATAGATTTAGCTGCGTGACCAGAACCCAAGCAAAATTGTGGCAATCGATACACAGATTCATACGAGGGAGGGCTTTTGTACAACAAGATATAACGTTTGTACGATATATGTCAGTCTGAAGGTTCAACTTATCTCTCTCAGATGCAGTCGCGTACGGTGAGCCTTCCAATCCTACCATTCCGTATCAATACCTGGATCCGCAGAAGCCTCATGAGACGGTTCCAACTTGAGCAAGATTTCTTCGTCGGGGGACACCATGCCGTTGTCCATAGCACGAGAAACAGCCTCCGATGTCAGGCTAGACAGCTTCGGAAGGCGGTACAAGATTGACTGACACTACTTGGCTCCGCCGTGTTTCTTTGGACGCCGCAGCGGTTTTGCTATTGAACGCGCCTCGTAAGCCGGGGAGCGTCGCCTGGAGCTTGACCAATTACTCCCCCCCGGGCTGCACGGATGCTGCCGTTGCATCTACATAGTGGTGGGAAATCGTCGTCAGTACGTTGCACCGGATCTTTTGCGTCGCCGAGGTGGAGGGTCAACTAACCATCCGACACATCATGATGGTCATTGGCAGCCCGAGACACAGACGATTGAACGTCTGAGCACGGGTGGACAGATGGGTTCTGTGAATCGTCATTGGGCAGCTGGGAAATGGAGAGGACCTCGGCGTCTGCTTCCTGGGTATGACCTTGCTCATTCGTAGAGAACGGAGTGGGCAGAGAAACAGGATCAGGGAGTGGGCTCAGTTGGACGTCCGGGGCAGGAATGGAACGTGGCTTCCGGTTGAATGCACCTCTGAGACCAGGGAGGCTCGTTTCCAATAGGGCAGCCTCGGCCATAGGCCGTGAACCGGCGGTGCTATCATCCGTTACGGTAGCAGAGGCTGTCTGCGGATGTGTGTCGGGAGACAAGGGACCTGCTGCTGGATGGAGTGCGGATGTAGGGGACGTCGATGCTTGCTCTGTCATCAATTTTCTTTTGAGCGATGCATAGCGTTCCTTCCCGAAGATGGATAATTGCGTGTCCTTCTCGAATGCGTCGATGGATTGCAACAGGCAGGCGGGAGTAAGGAAAGATATCGTCTCTCTGCAGTGCGTGAGCAGGAGGGTGTTAACCCTCTGTGCCTGATCTTCTGTCAGACAGTCAATAGCGAACACGAATTTGTCCCGAATACGGCTTCCGAGGGGTACCCCATTCAGCAGTCCGCGTTCCAGGAAGTCTTCTGCTTTTCTTAGATCTTCGGGAGTCATCATAGAGGAATCAGGTTTCTGCCAGTCGTATGAGCCGGATGGAAGTGGGGGGATGTATGTGGTCGCGGGAGACGTCCGGGGTATATCATGAAAGTAAGATGTATTACTGAGTCCGGAGTGGGTCATCTGCCTAGCTTGTGCTGCAGGGACACCATTCTGTATCAGCGCCGCTTCTTGAGTGAGCAGATTCGAGCGCAAGATGATAACAAGCTTCGGAGTGATAGGGTATGACTGTGTGAGGCGAAAAAAGGAGGGTCCCGGGGCACCCGGAGACAACAACTCGACCATGAAGCTATTCGATGTTCTCGCGCCCTCCGCTAGGCCCAGTGCATTCTCAGTGAGAACGAATTCTGTACCAGGGGGGGCGCGGTACAGCCCTAGCTGCTTATCTAAAGCATCCATCTTGTAGTCCGCGCGTGCCGTGAGTAAGAGGCGTTCGTCAGTTGACACCTCCCAGTGCTCGTCTTCGAGGAGCAAGGCGATGTTGCGGAGCCAGACAGCGCGGGCGTCCGCCAAGTCATATTTTGCTCTGTACTCCTCCACCATCGCTGCCGTGGCAGGATCAAAGCGACCCTCACTGAACTGATGGGCATGTATCCCGTTTCGGTAGTACATGAGGAAGAGGAACTTCCTAATGACATTGAGCTGCGACCGGGCGAGCTCTACAGAGGAGCAGCCCCGCTGCTCAGCCTTGTCCAAGATTTGGAAGACACGTGCAGCATCGCTTTCGAGCTTCGAGAAGGCTTTCTCAACGCGATACACGTCAGATGAGTTCGTCTGGTCCTTGTACAGATCAATGATACCGAACGTCTTGCCGAGGTCGGTCGTACCCATGTGGAGGGTGCCGGACTCGATGTCGTACGAGTTGATCAGCTCCTGCTTGTACTCGCGAGGACGCTGTCGGCCCTTTTTGCGACCACCCTTCGACCTGATCTAGCATATGAACCAACGAGAGACTAGGAGGACATCCTGTGGCTACTCACTTCTGGTGAGGGGTAGAAACCACCTTAGCCTCTTGCAGCCATCGGCGAACAAGGAATCGGGGAACATAGTGGTGGAACTGACCAGTTTGAAATGTTCGTCGCTCCATCGAGGTGAGAGAGGGTGCAAACCCCGGACGCCCTGTTGCTTCGATCCTCAATACGACCGTCGACCGCATCTTCCCATGATGGGCTGCCGCATTTAGTTCATGTCTGTCAGTTAGAGTTTGCGCCTGTTCTCTTGTCATACCTACTACTGACTGCATTGGATGAAGTACACCGGTATTGCCTGGTCTCCTCTGACCCGAATACCACTCAATATTGAACGCTTTCAGATGCTGCTACGAAGTGTCTGATTTAACCTGTAGATTCATAGACCTCAGCAGTAGATGGCCGCCTATTAAGAGTATCGAGAGGTGTATTTAGACCCATTAACACAGCCAATGGGCACTGGCCGCCGCATACGCTCGACAGCAACAGTTGAAGGCACCGCAGACTGGGGCATATATGTAGTATGGTTCGCCATTTTGTGAGCATTAACGAAATTCAAGTCATACCGTTCACTGCAAGGTACCTGAATAGCGCATGCTTTGTATTCGCATGTCTTCGCATTCGCATTCACCCAAGTTCGAGGACTCGGAGCCCGGCGTTGGTCCCCAAGGATCTTCACAATACGGTGCACAATTCAGTCGATAGTAAGGATGGACAAGCGCTCTTACAGTCGATAATATCGTGACCTCAGGTTGCCTCCAATTTAACGTGAACTGTCGCCTCGATCCATGGCGTTTGAAATCACGGCATATAGATAGTGTGGATGGCCTGCCAGGTGGCGGCTGAGACTCGCGTCGCAAGTAAGCACATAAAGACATAATGGGATAGTGGACTGCGAATCTAGCGGAGGAAAGAAGGCACTTGTCGCGCGTCTCCCACAGCCACACGAATCGGAGATGAGTCCGTCGCATCCAGATTCGCGTGTCCACTACGTTCTCAAGTCGATAGACTGCCATTCGCCAACAGAAGTCCTACATTCTCATGAATACCTTTTCTGCATATCTTCCATCAAAGCGTAACAGTATGAGAGCAAACGAGATTCCGGCGGCGCGCGAGTCTCCGGGCGCAACGATGCTCGATCGCGTGATGTGTGTAAGTACGAAGATATTCTGTATCAAGCACCATGATACTCCAATGACCCTTCCTTTCACCCAGGTACTATCTGACTCGCTGTTGAGCGCTGAGCTTGTGAGCTCGCCACGACTACACGAGGCAGTCTGTCCATTTCAGCAAGACGGGTCCTCTGCATTTGTCGGCGTTGATGCTACTAGTAAGCACTGTGAGATGATCAAGGCATGCAAATAGTGCCCACCGTGACTGCGCATGCCATTGACACAAAGATATGGGAAGCTGTGGTCTTCTTTCTCCAAATCAGAACGGTGCCTAAAACGACGTAGACATCCACCCCGTGGTCAAGATCAAAAATTTCAGCTCATAGGTCGCCGCGCTACTAGAGCCGAGAAAAGTGGCTAACGGAGCAGAGAAGAGTCAATGAGCTTGCGAAAGTCGCCAAGAACGGGTATGTCCTCTCAGTTCCGTGGCTGATTTATGCACGTCCAGCGCACCGCTTCCATGCTCTCATACTACTCGGGTGTGCGATTTGGTCTCAGTTAGATCTAATTAAGAAGCTCGGGATCCGCGGCGGCCGCTCAAGTAACACGCACCATTAACGGCTGCCATTACATTACGACAAGGCTCAACACAATGCCCGCCCTGTCACGATCATTTGTGTGGCCATGTATCGCCTGCCTCGTCGACGCAACTAGCACACACGTCCCTAATAACATTGATCTAAGACTTTAGACTACTCAGATGATCTCAAGTGGACCGCTATGGGTCCAACTCAGGCGATGACACGAATTAGATCTCAGCAGACTACGTAGTTAAATAGGTGTGTCCGAATTCTGCTGTCATGATCAGGCGTCCGCGCTGCTGAGAGGTGGCGTTGTCCCTCCCAATCAGCGCGCCTTAGTCTATCATCGAGATATCCCGAAAGCCGTCTGTGAGATAGTCCGTTGAGGTGCATAAGCAGTACGTCTTCAACAGGGACCTCCCTGATGATGTTGTCATGGACTTGTAAACTGTGGCACGCTAGACCTTTCGTCCTGAGCTGCATATCTAAGCCGGTGCTATCACACTGACTGAGCACAAGGCGCAGCAATCAGACTACTACAGGTCGTACATGTCTATGCATCAAGATTTCATGCCAGTCGTACATACGCGCATATCCACAACAATCTATACAAGTTATTGAATGTCCTGACTGCGAAGCAGGCGTTCTATCAATGCGAAAGGGGGGACACAAGATGATATAAGCCTATTGGCTTTCCCGGGTTGAGCGGCGACGAGCAACCCAATAAATAGCGCTCAGCAAAGCCATCTCGGCAGCGAGCATGCATTTACGCGACCAGCTTGTATATGTAGTCAGCCAGCAAACCTGCCTCCACAAGGTAGCCCAGCTGGCCATTCGACTAGCGCATATCGGTCAGTCATTTCGTTCCATTGAACAGCGCCCACACACTCACCTTCCATATCTTGCCGCCGTTGGCCACAAGGTCAGGGGTCGCGAGCTGCCACAGCATGTGCAGAGCAGTGCCGCCAACAGCAATCACATAGTAGAAGACGCCCTGGTGGTTTAGGTAACCGGCGTACGCCAGCGTTCCGACGAAGAAAGCAGCGAATACAGACAGGATTGGGCGAACGTAGCTACCGAAGAGGAGCGCGCATGAGTGAACACCGGCATTGATGTCATCTTCCTTGTCTTGGAGTGCGTAGATGGTGTCGAAGTGAATGGTCCAGCTGCATTAGGTCACGCTCCGGGTCAGCGCTGATTGATACACACGCGGGGCAGAGAAACATACGCGGTGATGCCAAGCACGACAGCTGTAACAAGTTTCCAGTCCCAAACGCCGTTCAAAGAGATCCAAGCCACCGGGAAACCCCACGCGCAGTCAAAGCCTATGAGAGACATACGTCAATGAACACTGCAACGTGAGATTTGGGGTAGCGTACGGACCAAGGAAGGCCTGGGGCCAGTTGGTGAAGCGCTTCGACAGAGGGTAAATAGCTTCCCAAGTGAAGAAGCCAACGAGTCCGACAATGAGCCTGTAATCCGTGAGTCCTTGCTTATAGAGCATAATTCAACGGACTCACGCATGGAAACCTGCAAGAGAGAGGATGCCGAAGAATACAATGCAGTGGACTAGAAGAAAGAGAAGTGCAGCAGGGACCGAAATCGCTCCGGAGGCGATCGGACGAGTTTTGGTGCGCTCTGCACAAGGCGGGGCATCCTATCAGTCCGAACCAGCGCCACAGAAGTGAGGCAGTACGTACCGACTTGGCGGTCGAAATCCCTGTCACAGATATCGTTCCAGATGCAAGCAGCGTTATGACGGACAGTGCAACCAATGAGATATGCAACAGCTTGGATAGCTAGCGTCTCAGGAGGTAGGTCCAGTCGGTATGCACTCATGGTCAAGGCCCACACTGCATAGGTGGGCAACGTTGAGGGTAGACGTTTGTAGTACGAACATCAAACTCACCACAGGGCCACCAGAAGAGGATAGTGCCCGCGGGCCAGAGGTGCAGGCGGGTGAGTTTCCAGTATTGTTTCCACTTTGGAACCGTGCTAGGGGCAGTACCCTTACTGATGAGAGGGGCCGTCTCTGCCGTAGACATGTCGTAGAAAATACAGGGGAGAACTGTTGTAACAGGAGGGGAGAGGCTTTGGCAAAAGCACGTACAAATATTAGAGAGGCTCTTATAATGAGACGCAGTGCCCCGAAGGGTATAGGCTCAGATCCTGCTTGGATCTCGCGTCGACCACTCATTGGTTCCGGTATCGTTGCTCGGGTCGCCAGAAGCGCGCTCCAGGACCGCGCAAGGGTTGAAACGTTGAGGACGACCATGCACGCGGTGCGAGATGCTCATCAGAAGATGGCCCTCATTCGTCGTTAGGACCCACCGCTGGCACGGGCGCGACCGGGCGCGACTCATCCCTCGAGCCCAGGCACATTTTTCCCTGCTTTCCCGAAACGGAAACGAACCCCGAGGTAGAGGTACTTATACCCGTGTCGGCAGTGGCTGCGAATCCGGCTCGCCCTCTTCTCACATCTGTACCGACCCTTGGTATGCCGTGTCCTGTCACGGCCGATACAGTAGTCCCTGGGTTCATAACAATACTGTACTTGAATTGTCAAATTCACCTACCTACTACTATTGGTTCATGAGTGATCATAGAATCCCTGTGATAACACAGAATTCCGTAAGGGTGGTTCTCCATGCGCATTTCGATGAGCACGCGGGAATATCATCTAATGTCGCGCTTAAGTATATGTGGCTGTGGTAGCCGCTGGGACATCTATCGTCGCCACGGGCGCATGGGAAACATGATTTGGGCTGACGTTCGGAATACTAATTTCAGCAATAAGTGGACCCCCTGAGTGTCAGTACATCGCTGACACACATTGACAACCCTAACCTGAGCACAGGTAATTCTTGGTTAGTAAAGGAGACTCACCTTCGCGCGCGAACAGTGGGACACCACAGGGAGCGATGTATCTTCGAATAGTTAGAATGGTGTACTCTCCATCGAAGGGCCGGAAGCTTGGTGACACAGATCGCTTGCAAACGTCCATGTTAGGTCCGCGGCCAGGCTCCGTGATAATCTTGGATCGATCCATGTTGGGGTGTCAAAAGCGACGAGCGTCGACAAACGGGCCTACTACGTAGGTCAACTTGAGATCAAAGAGCGAGTATGTTGTAATTGCCTGAGATATCGGACCGCCGTATCAGGGCTCAATATCCCCGGTGTCCAATTGCAACCAGCGGAACGACCCACGACACACAAATGATAGGTTGCGCCGATAATGGCGGGAGCGTCTATCAGTCCATCAATGATTGCAGATCGTTCAGTTGTCATTCTGCGGCCAATTCGGGCTGCGAGCGTACTAAGGAGATGAGGCCTAGGGATTTGTCAGCGTCGATTCTGACTACATAACATAACTGAGTAAGACTCACCAGAGCCGGCTATAAGTCGTCTCCTTTGACGGTACGGTTCTGCCTCACTATGCAGCTACATAGATTTCGCATACCATCAGAAGCGTGGCTTGCCTGTTGAAGATTAGCTTTTATCTTATCAGCAAAAGAGGGGCGCGATCGCCCGTGCAACTGATACCACTGGACAGGGAAGACATGCGCTCCGACTGTGAGGGAGGCGCCGGCTGAGTCCGACAGTCCTCGGATCGAGGGGCACTCCCTGGACCGGCAACGCCAGGTACTTCAAGCACTCTCGGTGAGAACGAAGCGAGAGCATCTCAGTTGGAATCTTCCATGAGGCTACACTAAAGCGGAAGGGGATAAGTGGTCCTTATAGCGCCAAGGAGGTCTAGTATCACTCACCGCCTGCGTTCATTTTCCATTAAATGGACTTGGACGGACACGGTCCTGATGGAGGCTGCCTGCGCGCTCATATGGCGCTGTGCCATCGGGTCGGTCATATTGCACGCCGAGGGCCCATCTGTTTCGCCTCGTCCTGACTTGTGCTGCGATCACAATCCCGCGCAAAATGCAGGGGCGACGACTCTGTCAGAACATGACAACGAGCCGAAAGGCCCGACTCACCACCCTCTCGCTGAGACTCAATTCGCTCTCGCGGTTGCGGCACGTTGCAGTCATACAGGGCATCCCCATCACGCCACTATCGTGCCAAGCTTACCTCAGTCTTGCTATCGAGTGCTTGAATGACAACCTCTAACCACTGGTCCTCCGTTTGTTACTCAGGTGGTGGTTCTAGCTTGCAAATTCGACGCCACTCGACCTGAACCAGACGTCAATGTCATGATACCAAGGGAGAATTTCAATATACTTACATACTGCCCAGCCCGACAGGACGTGGGATCGAAAACATTGTCATATCTAACTTTCGCCTCGCTGTCAAGATGTCACACGCGTCCGACAGCGAACTACCAGCTGCGTTCAGGCGACCAATGTCGACAGCTGTAGGGGCATGGTCCTTGAGTTTGCGACCAACATTATCGATTACACCCAAGCTCACGTTAACAGCGGGATCGACGGACTCGTGCTAGTCCATTGACATAAGTAACAGGATTGCTGCGGTGGATATATGAGGTTATCCGCCTTTGTACGACGTCAGAGCGTCAATACTGTCTACCCAGGTAAGAACCTCTCGAACACACCTGGAAGTCTGCCGTTGGTCCGTGACAAGCGCGGGTACTACGAACCCGTAAGTGGTCAGGCATCACCTGTTACTCAGACTAACCTCCCTTCCACAATCTGATCGCACCATGCAACCACACGTGTTGTAGCAAGAACATTCGACGTGGTGGCCGAGACAGCTGGGCGGTTCGCCACGGAAGCAATCTAGACAATACCTGTCAGTATTTAGAGATGAAGAGATGAGAGCGGAATGAGCTGGGATCTACTCTGAGTTCGCCGTGATGCAAGCAGATGACAAACCACCGGTCCGTATGACGTCCGTTGTGCCCTATCTACAGCCACCCAAACAAGTTAAGTCTCCTGCACTAGAAGACATTGTAGCTGCAAAACGCACACTCACACCTGCTCGTAGCCGCTCGTCAAGCGTAGGACTCAAACTGCAGATTAAGTGAGCGAGTGGGAGAAACTATCGAGTCTCGCAACCGTTCTGTCAGGTCTCCTGCAAGGACAGTGTATACGTACCATGACAGAGTGCTGTACACAGGCCTGGGTTGGAAGTACATACACGTAGTCGCAACCTCGCAGGACAAACATGGCCTTGCATCACTCTTTCGAACTCTCTTCGACAGCCGCGAGATCGGTGTACTGTATGCGTCCGCGAGCGTTCGATGAGTTCTGTTCCATCTCCGACCACGTCTTCTGACAGATCTGTTCGACATCTTCTAAGGTCAAGACTCGTCAAGAATAATCATGACGGCCAGTCAAAACCTGGGATATAAGTCAGCACAGCCCCAATGATTCATCCACCACACTCACCCCGTGCACTTCCCGCCATCCCACTTGTTGGAAGAATAACCGCGAAACCCAAGGCCATGCAGACAAACACAAATAGCACTGTGATTTCCGATGGAAGATGGGATAACTATACAAAGAGTCAGATGCGACGCAGATGAAGCCCTCTACCTACTCTGCTACAGGATACTGAATAGTCGTGCACTGACGTCGAACACAGGTGATATATGCGAATACGGTGGGAAACAACAAGCATCCCCGATGAAGTCTACAGAATATTAAGGGCAGAATAGATAAGTTGGGTGATACAGCACGCCATCAAGACGCTACTTCTGTATGGGGAACGACGGGCGAGCTCGAGAAGCGGACCATCTTCCGCGGAGACATTTCACTCGACATGCTGGACGTCGAATCGTCATCAGCGCGTAGAGGGGTCGTGGTAGTTAGCTGTTCCTTCCGATTCGGCACACGGAGGATACGCGACATGCTCATCTGCAGGCGCGCCGGGAATATCGAGACGGACGTGGAGCGGTAAGAGCGCGCAGAAGGCGTTGGCGGCGCGCTCATCGTAAGTGTGGAGCCCGTCAGCGAGAGGTCGGACGTGGAGGGCGCTAGGGACGCAGACTTTGTGGATTTGGTGGGCGAACCCGGTTTTTTGAGGGAAGAGCGCGGTGGTGGCGGAGGGAGGCTGACGGGTGTGCTGCGTGAGGACGCGTTCATCTCGGAGCGCTTGAAGGTTGGTAGTGGTTGTGAACCGGACCGACCGCGCGGACTTGGAGGCGAGCGTAGATGTGGTGTGCGGGATATGTGGAGACCCATAGCGATCTGCTGGACGGTCGGCCGTGGTGCGTCACGCACGCTGTACGGCGAGGGCACAGGAGTTCTGCTCTCCTCAGGGGTCGAATACATGCCGGAGTCCTACACCAGTTCGCATGAGAACTAATGTACGCGGAAATCGTACGACACACCATGGGGCTCTGGTCCCGCTTCTTGTTCGTGCTGAACGGCCTCCGCATCGTGCTGACGATCCTAGACGCCGCTATGCGCGAACTACTTGCGCCTGGAGTATCTGCAATGAAGTCCTCGGAAGGTATTGCCGGCCCGCCGCTGCTGCCTGGGCGAGGGTACGATTGTGACCGCCGTATGTTGCGCACGTCAATCACTGCGGCGGATGAAGACCTCCCATGACGGCGACGCGAGGGCGGAGGCATCGAGGAGAGCATGTCGCTCATGGCGGCGAGTGATGAGCCCTCACTGGCGACGAAGAGATGGGCGTGTAGAACAGGGAGAGGGGGAGAAAATAAAAAGGGCAGCGATGCTGGGAGAATGCCTGAACGGCACGACCAATGACGGAAAGCACCAAGCGCAGCCAGGTCCCAGCGAAACATCCACGTCACACGATCGCCCATCTCGCCGCTACCACACGTGGCCCCTCCAGCCCCCATCGACCTCCGAGTCGCCAATTCTGGCACTCTTCCGACTCAGTCGGTTGTCCGCTTCTCCTCGAGCCGAGTCTGTGACCATCCTAGGCTTTGCACACTGACGAAAACTCCCTTGCAGACTAGCTTCGAAAATTCTGCATTTGCATACATAATATAGGCGCATTGGTTGCGAGCGAGCTTCTCGAACAGTCATGTTCACAACGACATCATGATATGGTCCAAGCTATCATCATACCGGTGCGTAGCGGTGCGAGTGCGCCCATTGAGTTCGTGGCATGCGTTATGCTAGATGCAAAGACAGTCTATCCATAGGAAGTGTGAGTACTAAAGAGATCAATACGTATACCAACCAGCAAGTGCGTCCCTGCAAAGCATATTCACCACCCAATAGAGTAAGTACTAGTGTTAACTACCGCAAAACACTCGTCGCACGCGCATAGCACTCCACCCACACAGCATTATGTGGCTACATTACTCACCAGTCCGACTGAAGTACACCATCGGCATACTCGGAAATGCGTTAGGGTCATGCAGCGTTCGACT
Source organism: Daedalea quercina L-15889 (assembly GCA_001632345.1). Classification (NCBI taxonomy): domain Eukaryota; kingdom Fungi; phylum Basidiomycota; class Agaricomycetes; order Polyporales; family Fomitopsidaceae; genus Fomitopsis; species Fomitopsis quercina. The sequence continues at coordinate 57,021 of KV429077.1, read as the reverse complement.
GCTGTTGTCCATTCTTCTCGTCCTTCCCCGCAGTCGATTGAACAGACGGTGACTCCTTGACGTGCGTGTGTGCATGACCCTGGTGTTTCTGCTGTCTCGCCCGTGCTTGGCGCAGATGTTGGTGCTTCGACTTGCCAGATGCGGCCTCCGCGACCATTCTACCACCGACATGAGCAACGATAAAGGGACAGGTCACGACAGCGTATAAGACTGACCTCTCGAGCTCGCGCCGCTCCGCATCGGACTCGTCGGGCTGCGTTGACTTGAAGATCGCACCAATGAGCAGAAGACCCTGATGCCACCATGTGAGCAGGTACGGCTATCCTGGAGACTCGTACGTACCCGCGCTCGATTGTAGAGCACCTGATCAGTCACTTCCGGGTCTTTCAAGACGTTGTCGGCCACTTCCCGGAGCACTTGGACGACCTCGAAACGCGTCCCTCTCCATGAGGCCAGCATGATCTACGGGACACGCGTGAGCAAGCAAGGTATACATGTCAGTGATAGATAAGCACCTTGCCGGTTACGTCCTCCTCGAGTGCACGAAGCTCGTCTTCCGGGATTTCGCCCTTCGCTTGGAGCTTCTCCATCTCCTGCATGACTTGCTGCACTCCAATGCTGTGCAAGAAATTAATTGCGAGTACCTTGTGGCAGTAAATGGCGGACATACGCGCTACCAATCACGCCCCATGCATCCTTCGCCATTGCTCCCTTCTCCTTAAGTCGGGAGAAGAATCCAGGGCTGAGAAGGGTCGCTTAGTGACGATGCCAATAGTAGTATGTATGACGCACATTCCGAGGAACTTCCTCGATTTCAGGAACGACGTTGCCTTCATGATGTAAATGTTGCCAATCGTATGTAGCAGCTAAACACAGACGACCTTCGTGAGTACCCGCACAATGCACCCCCGTACCCGAGGAATGTTTCGCCCAAACCATCGTTCCGCAACGAATCCACCCCACAGCACTCACCTCGACACCAAAGCTCTCCAGCTTGAGATCGTCCGCCTCTCTCCGCATTCTTGCCTCGAACGCCTGCGTCTCGGCGTCGTCCTTGTCGCCAGGCTTCTTGGCGTCGACGAACGGACGCAAGCGATCCTTCAGCTTCTCCGTCAGCACGCGGACACGCTCCTCCATGTTCTTCCGCCGCTCGTCGTCGAGCTCCTGCAGCTTCTTCTTTTGCTCTGGCGACATCTTCTGCCGCCTCTTCGCGTGCGTATCCTTGTCCTTCTCTTTCTCGGACGGCGTACGAAGGTTGCCCGGGGGCGGCGACGTAAGGGAGGTCGAGGAGGACGCGCCGACGGGTGGTGCGGGTGAGGTGGAGGGCGCAGGCGACGGCGACGCTGTGCCTTCTGCTGCGGGCATAGAGAGGGTCGGCGCGTTTTGCACTGTTGGCGCAGCCTGTGGTTGTGGTTGCACGAGTGAAATTTCGGGCTCCGCCGCGGCGGATGCGCCAGGGACAGATGGGGTCGCTGCTGCAGGTGGTGTGACACCTTCGTTGAGCTCGCGCTCGATTTCGGCTTTCTCTTCTTCTGTCATCATCGCAGACGCGACAGAGGTCATCTCTTTCATGAGCGAAATCTCGCCGATCTGCAAGGTGCTGAGTAATAGATATATGATGTATACAAAGCGAGAGACCTACGTAGTCGTTGAATCGATCGCCACCGAAGACGTTGGCGAAGAACCCTGCTGCGTCCTCCATGCCAACACCACCCTCCTTGTCAACCTAATGCAAAAAGGATGAACTCGAAACAACAAGGACAAACATGTGAACGCACCATCTTCGCACCATACTTGTCGTATGATGCTCGAAGGTCCTGATAGTCGACATGAGCATCATACACCAAGGCGTACACGAGCAGACGTACAGAATCTGACAGGACCTGGTATGCTTTGCTGTAACAATGTTGTTATAAGCTCCAGAAAGGCCATGGAAAGGAGGGGACGCACCTGATATCCTTAAATTTCTCCTCCGCATCCGGAGACGGGTTCTTGTCCGGGTGGTACTGTAGCCACGAGTCAGACAGTTGATATTTGCCTTGGCAGGTGAAAAGACGAACGTGCCTTGATGGCTTGCTTCCGATACGCTTTCTTCAGGTCACTGTCGTTCGCATCCGTTGCGACCCCGAGCTAAATAAGACATGAGGTAGAAGAATTTTGAGGTCTGTGCGCGAACGATCACATACCAGATCGTAATACTCCGTTTCAACGGGTGCCATACCTCAGGAGTATATCAGACGGGCTGGTCACTCGTAAAGGAGGAATGGCGAGTGTGGCTGGTGGAATCAAGTGCAAGGTGTCCGCTGCGGCAGGGAGCAAGCGGGCTGTGACGGATGACCGGAAATGGGAGGTGTATGTGCGCCGATCAACGACGTAAGTGTCATCACAACTGAATCGATCGCGCGCTCTCGCTCGGTCCGTTCGGCTCCGAGTCGATCCAACAGCGCGCGCTACACAGTGCCCAGGCCTAGCGCAGGCCGCCACATAAGTCTAGTACTGCTACATACTACTAACACTGGCAACCTTGAGCAAGCTACTATACATGCGCCGAATCAGCCGCGAGGTCGGTTCGGCACTGCACGTCGACGAAGGACGATACTCTCATTGGTATACTCGATACCATAAGGTAGCGTTAGTGCTAGGATTCCTTCGCCATCATAACCTTGCGTCTAGTAATGCAAGGAGATCTGTCCTGCCAATGACGGCCTGTGATTCGTGAATACAGTAAATCACAAACAGGAATGAACGTGTCAAATTTTGCCCTCAGATGACCTAGTGTCCCGTAGGCAGCATCACGACGTCCTTGAAGAGAAAGAATGATGTTCGTACATATACAACCTGAAATGGTTAATGAGTGTTCCGACGTACCGCTTCTAACCTTGACGTTTCCAGATGTACAACCAATATACAGTCTCATTGTATGTAGTACACGGCGGTGTCTGCGGCGATGTTACGCCGTGTTCGGCTCCCAGTCGCAGAATCATCTGTGATATCGGACATGTTGTAGACTTCTGAATTGCCTTCCTTGACGCGCTGGCGAGCGTTCAAGCTATAGGAAGACGTGGCCTTAGCACAAACGTGCGAACATGTTTCGTTGCTACTTACACGGCCAACATTGAGTTCACATAGACTACGGGATGATATGTAAGCAATCCAACAGGCTGAACATGGTATCGAGCTCACTTTTGCCACCAGCAATGTGGAAGATAGCCCATACCATCGTATTTTGCTTTATGGAACCTAGGTACTGCCACGCGCAATGTGAGCACAGAGCATCACTCGCATATGCATGGTAGAAGAAGTGACAAACCGTTCCGCAGAGAGTAATCTGCACCACGCTATGATATTTAATCAGCAGTGCGATTCCTGGAATTCGGGTAATGTGCCTACCTCAATAGGACGCCGCGGTTGACGGTATATGTTATAAGTCTGTTAATCATTCTATCGGAACTAAAGACACGTCGTTCGGTTGGTGCGATGAAAGTGGAACGAGAAAGATCCCACTTCTTAAAGCCCGTCTTCTTCTTTTTCAGGGCCCAGGAAAGGACAACAGTAATATAAATATCTGCTACAGCGGCAGTCCACACCCTACTGGTCGTCCACCCCTGGCGGACACGGAGTGAGACTGTGTTATTATTCACAAAACATGGCCTGTTAAACATACGATATTCGGGGGAAGAGTCTTGGAGATTATCCAGTTATGCGAGCTATCAGCAGACTGTTAGTACATTGGCACAGATGCTTTCAAAGATCACTGACGCGGTGACATGTACACCGACTTGGGCGGGGATGGTTAGCTTGACGGTCACAGATAACCTCAGAACTCATCTGTACCTAGGGCGAAGGCTAGTATCGGTGAGGTAGTCGTTACTATGCCAAGTGCTGTAGTTCCACGATAAGACCTACCGAGAGACAGAAGCGAGAGGAGCATCTGGTAGCATCGCATATTAGTGTGATCGTACCAACAATACTTATGCTTAATAGCACACACTGGGAATAGGACAATAATCCATTGTATCTTGCGTGGCATCGCGCGGACCACTGGAAGCATTGAATGATTCTGAGCCCTGTTGTACTTCGATACGAGGGCTGAGATAAGACCCACGCTGCCATATTTCGTGGACGTAGAACCTAGAGAGATTGAACCTTCAGCGGGGTGTCAACCTTGGAAATGCGTAGTTTGCTACGCACATCTGTACAAGGCAAGTCGTCACAGCCTTGAGCCTATATGTAAACGTCTGAACAATTACCGCTTCAACTACGACGCACCGTAGCTGCATATTCAAGCTACAAATCGCAACGTCGCCGGAAATGTCAACTAAGCCTGCCTGCGTCTACCAACAAGTTCATGCTCACCTCGTATTGTCTGTATCAGTCTAACATTGATTTCGAGTCAGTTGAAAGGACAGATCCTCTTACTCACTTCGGGAGGACAAGCGGTCCGGACACATCACCGTGACGTTGAACGAAGTAGAACCACCCTATCTACCATATTGCGCTGAGCTCAATTCGTCTGCACCCAACAAGAAGATTCGTAGGACAGCTTACACTCATATCGGAGGTAGTCATAGTCGTATCGAGGAGCCTACTCGATGGCAGAGTCAGTCATAGCCCATAGCATGAACCAGTTACAGTCTGACTTGCCACAGGAAGACTACCTGCATAATTTAGCAGTGAGATCATGCTTACGGACCTTTCCGGAAGGCCCAACACCTGGAGATGTACGTACAAGCACCTTTGTGATTGACTTGTCCTTGCTCAGGTAATGCCGAGAATAATGAATAAACTGGGCACATGCGAATCCATATAGCCTACGGGCGCGAGAGTTCATGAGCTCGAGTTGGTCTGGCAACAATCGGTAGTAAAACCCACATGGACGAGAATATTACGGTTCCGAAAAATAAACAGCCCAACGTAGGACCGAGGCCAATTTGCAAGGCAGGCATGATTCTACTGAGTGGAGCTACGGCCGAGTAATCTTAGTGCTTGTCTTCCCGTGCCCCGGATGCTTGCAGCGAGCCGATGAGCTGCAGATGGTTGGGGGACGGGTGCTTATATATGCCCCCCTGTAGAGCCTCGTGTACGTTCTTCTTCATTGAACTTACTAGACATCAAGGCTGCTCTTCCCAAAAATGATGATAAGTAATCAGAGGCCGTCGAGAATATCAGCACAAGACTAACCGCAACTGCTTCCTTCTGCTGGTGCGCAAGCCGGTCCAGTAAGACTCAATCCAAGTTGCCTTCTGCGCGTCTTTCGGAATGATGAACCTTGTCGCAGAGCATTTTACCTGATAGATCTATCAGTTGACACAGGCGAGCCACCGACACAGTCAGTGCACCATGATAGACAGCGCAACTGAAGTGGCTGACGGCTCGCCCTACTTAACAGTACGTTGCGTTGCTGCATCTACCAGCGCCCAACAGTATATGAACTGACTACTTCCCTTGATCTTGTACGAGTCTAGGCTGTATGTTCAAAAGCGAACTGATACGTAAGCACTAGACTGGGGCTTCGTACTCACTATTCTTAACCCTTTCTGGTGTCAGCGTCGCTGCGATCCGTCGGCTGGCACTGAACCTCAGCCCCGACACACTTCTCACGCTGAACGTACGCTGGTTATGGAAGCCTTCGAGGCCACTTCATTCCGACCGCCGTCGTTGCAATCGCGCACGCCGATGACGCCTCACGGACCGGCGAGCAGCAGATGCGGCCATCTATGAAACTCATCATCCAAGGCAGCGCAAAAGTAGTAGATACTTACTCCGCCCACCATCGTGATGAGTTAACAGTATCAGAGAAGCCATGTCATAAGGAGGCGCGAAGAATGTGAACTGTCGTGGGCAATGCTTGGGCGTGAATGTTGAGCGCTGTGTCGAGCGGTTGAGCGACGGCTCTCAATGACGTTGTACAAAATCGTTTATCAAACGACGGAGAAATATACTGTGCCTTTATCGTCAAACGGAGGACCCGTATACACGCTGATGAGCCCCTAGCTCACCTACCCACCGAAAACGCGGTTTACGGTCGATACGACGGGATACTAAGTCAGTACAGTCGACGCGCTACACGCCCGTTCAGGAGAACCGCCTGATGTTCGAAGCTCAAGTGTCCGTGTTTGGGACCCATAGTGGTGAAGTTACGCAGTTTAGGAGAGTCACTACATTGGTAGGGCTACTGGCAAGTACACGGCTAGGTCAATTAACTAGTGACGGCCTCGGCAACTCTCGTATCTATGCCCTTGACCCCCACACCCATGACCACCACCCCTACGAACAGACGGACCAGTGTCGAAGCCGCGGTCAGTGTTGACGCGCTCGAGCAGACTTTCGAGCAATCCGACGAGGGTGACGTGCGTGCGGCGCTGGTTGACGGCAATGTTGTGGATCGCTCGACCCATGGACTCGAGGTTGTCGGGCAGCTGGCGGAAGTCGGAAAGGATCAACGACTCGCGCTGATACTGCGGGTTCGCGAGAGGACGATGCTCGGCCTGGTTGGCCTGTTCGAGCAGCACCAAGGTCTCGGACCAGGCGATCGTAGGATAGGCCGACCCTAGGATGTCCCCTTGGTTGCCATCGCGGTGGAAGACCTCGTCGAGGTAGCGCGTCAACTCGTCGATCTCAGGGAATGACCTGGGAGCAGGAAGAGTGTCGTTTGCTAGCAGGATGGCCCGGCTGCGAGACTTGAATAGTCTATGTTCGGATGCACGTACGATCATCCAACGGACTCCGTGGGCCCAAGCCAGCCACTCTCCAGGACTGTTGGCATCGTACTGTGGTTCGACAAGTCCCTCGGTCTTGAGGACATCAAGGAGGCGATAGTAGCGGGCAGCATATGCTTCGGAAGTTGGGTCGAGGTGCGGCATGTTCGTGGAAGTCAGGCGAACTCTGGCGGCTGTCTCATATCTTCGGGGACTGTCACCGGCTCCGGTTATGGTCTTCGCCGTTCGGGGACGGTCGTCCGTTATTCCGAACCTGCGGAAGGCCGAGTTGGATTCTCTCATGTGTTAGTAGGTCCGGGTTGAGCGTTGTGCTATCCCCCGATTGGTTGTTTCTCTTATCAACCTCATTCATCATTTCTCGGATTTCTCTTGGCTCTCTTGGTCTTCGGACCGTATTTTCCTGTATATACTCTGGGACTTGTTCCCTTCGAATGGCAGAGACCCCCTTACCCTCTCAATCTCACCTCGCACCGGCGAGGTTCGTCAGTCAGCCAGTACGTTCAAAGTCAGCAAGTTCGCCAGTCAGTCAGTTACGCTCGAAGTCAGTCAGTTAGTTCGCCAGTACGTTCGCCAGCTCGTAGTTGCCCCGAGAGGCTCTACACTTCTTCTCCTGCCGTCGCTTGCCTTCTTTGTCACCGTTTGTTCGACACGTCTGTCGAAACCCTCCCTCCTACCTTCGAGACTTAGTCCTCGTCTTCGAACAGTCTTCGACATCTTCGAAGCTCTCCCACGTCGTTCGGAGCCTTGTCCATCCTCCTCCTTCTTACCTAGACCACTGTACAGTCCCCCGTACATCTCATAGGCGCAGAGGCCTCGCATACCACTGCTCAACCTCACAGTTGGGTTTTTGTGTGGCTTTTGTGTTCTTTTCGGTCGCGTCAATGCACAATATGCACATCTCCACCCTGATTGTCGCTCCACGGTCACCACGCCAATACAATTCACTGAAGCACACGATGGATACGCTTCCGTGCGGCAGTTTACCCAACCAGGTCCTCTGTCCGTCGCGGGCTCACTTGCGCATCTAGATTCACGCTGCACAGGATAGTCGGTTCTGATTAGCTACAACAAGGACAGCTGACTATATACGTAGAGGACTCACCCCAAATCCGAATGCCTCGAGCTTGGCGACCGCCCCAGGTTGGTCTAATGAGCTAGACCTTCCTTCCGTGAGTAGCGTCCTCGTCCAGATTTCAGAAGAGGTCGTTCACGGCACGATCCTCGCTGTTGCGCTCACGACCTGTAACTCGAACTGGGGCGGCCAGCCTGGACTCGGTGTCCTCCGCGAGGGAAGTTTGATATGTGTCAGTACATGCCATGTCGAGGGAGAGGTGGTGCACACGTAAGTACATGTTGCCGTCGCCAGGCTTAGGCTACGCTCAACCTGAGGCGCAGCTGACCAGTGACCTTGGCTTACTCCGACAGATTGTTCCAAGTACCAGCCCAGCTCGTCTATCGACCCTCTCCGAATGCAACCCATCGCTGTCCAGGTGTTCCGCCAACTCTTCCTCGCGGTTCTGCCAATATCAAGGTGAACCTTCGGCCAGTTTCCCGTACAACGCCACAGGTCATTCGAACTATGTCGCGGCCCAGGCGAAAAAAGCGAATGGCCGACACAGAAGGGGGGCCGTAAAGTACCATAAAGTGTACACGACACTCACCAGTTATTCGCCATGATGGTAGTAAGCAGAAGCCGCGATCTCGGTAGAGACCGTCTTGAGCCCGGTCACAAGGAGCAGAGCCTACTGTGCGCGCTCTTCTATAGGGACGCAGCGCAGCGCTTGCGAGGGAAAAGAAATTCCGTAAGCAGGGAGGGATTTGCATTGCGGCTCTACGTCATATTTGCAGTCGTGTTCACCAGCTGGGGTATAGTAAAGGGATGTCGTTGACCCTAGCGTCGCCGCAGATTGGCAGACTGAGAGGCCTGAGCTACTACGGGTGCAGGCGCAGAGCAACATGCAAGATACCAGCCGATGCAGTCGTTGACGTTGATGCTTTGACGTACGGAGGACGTCCACTTGATTCTAGAGTCTGCACGTACTGACTGCCAACTGGACGATTGCGAGTGGTAGGCTTTGGGTTGTCGAGCGCCCGCCCCGGTCGCTCCCATGCCGCCTCAGTACCAGCGGCCAGCGTCGCTGCTGTTGAAAACGTTGTCCGTTGCGCGCCCTCTGGCAGTCGACCCTTCAGACTGTGTTCCAACACCGCAGGTGCGTGAGGTTCGCCCCGAAATCTGATATCCCGCCTTCTGACCTCTTGTCCTGCTTCAAGGCAGGCTTCCTTCTCTCCGCCCTCTTCGCCGTCGCGGACGTGTTCCGGTGCTGGACTTTATACGCAGTTGGAAAGTGCTCCCGAGGAGTCGAAAGTGGCGTTTTCAGAGCCAATCTAGTAAGTAAGTCGTTAATATGCTCCTATGGGATACTCGGCGTGATCAGTCGCCTCGGTTCAGACCGTCCTCGCCATCGAGTATTCTATAAGCCGTTCTACTCTGAAATGCGTCACCACTGCCGTCAAGCTCGCACCGTTTCCTCTGACGGATCTCGGCCACGTAAGGTTCTCAACCAACACCGAACCCCTGTGCACTTAGAAGGGCCGCGTCGACAGCCCCTGCTTGCGGCGAACGTATTTGGTCCGGCGCATAGCGCGGGCACCGCCCCTCCTGGGCCTGATGCGGCCCTCAGTCGATCGTACGCCTTCGTTGCCATATCCTCTCTCGTCAAGGCTGGCAGTATCGCTCTGGACTGTGAGCAACCAACAAACACTCTGATTTTATCTCTTACCGAGCATCTCGCGTTACTCATAGACCTATACCTTCGCGTATACAAGTGTGTGTGCCTCCACAGCTGAGTCCGTTAGGAAATCGCACTCGCAGTGCCAACGCCTTGTCACACCCGGCGGAACCAGCCATTGATGGTCGTGTACGCAAGTATTCGACGTATGTATGCGTGCCATGGCTGCATCAAAGGCTGATGTGACTGTCGTTTTGCACTCCACAGCGGCACAACCCAGTGAGACACGCTTGCTTTGCCAGCCTTATCGCGGCCGTCAAAGTCTCAATCGTGACTGCGTGGGATGCGAAGGGGATGGTCATGGGTGACGGCGGACATGTTGTCTCAGGGATCGTGTATATTCAAAACGCGTTCACTCCTGCGCTCAGCGAGTACGAGAAGAAAGGTTCCCTCAGAGGAAGCGGCTGTGGGCTCATGAAAACAAGGAAGGTCTGTCTGTCCCGGCATACTCAATGACATACCTAGCCTCATCCCGTTCGCCCCAGCGCTATCTCTGCGTGCGTTTGGACCCGTACACATCTTGGTTTTACTGTGCCTGCTACCTTAACATGACGAAGGGTGAGCCTCGTACACCCTTTTTGTCGTACTGCTTCTCGCTAACGCTGCCAAACCCCCTGTGAACAGTGCGTCTACAGCTGGTTTCATCGCTTTCGTGATGGATTCATCGTGTCGCTCATAGATTTAAACGTGCATAAAACCATACAGATCTCCTCAGCAGTCCATGTTAGCTCCACACATACGGCGCTAGCGGCTCGTCGCAGCGGAAAGGCGCGTTTGGAGCAGACCTCCTGGGGTCGCGGTCGATCAGTGCGTTCGACCTGCCCTGTCTCAAATTTTCCGATCTCCGACAACGACGATATTCAGATAGTTACTATGCCCACCATGAATCTGGGGGAGAAAGTGATGAGACGTGTTGTTGTTTTGCAGTAGAGTTGGTAGACGAGGTACGAGGTCGCATTACTACTGTAGCCCGTTAGAACCTGAAATCCTTTTACTCCGAGGCGGCGCCGCGCGTAGATCTGTACTCGACTTTGCACGGGTTCGTTCCCACCTGTGAATGATAGAAATCATCGGGTTATGGGAGTTCTCATATAGTGCACTGAATGCAAGCGTTCTGTCCGGCGACGGAGGATCGTCTGCTCTGACACGCAGGCTTCCGTCGGCCAACCTATCGTCGAGTGAAAGTGCCCCAAAATAGTGATGACGGTGAGTATAACCATCCTCCGTCTGGCGCGCTCGATCTGTGCTTCGAGCTTCTACGCTCAACTCGTGCAAACAGACAAACTATCTGAGCGTCAGGACTGCGGTCGCTCGAAGGGCGAAGACAGAACGACGGAGCGCAGAGATGAGAGCTTGAAGTTCCAAGCACTGCGTCCCAAAGTTCAGCGCACAAACTGGGTCCAGACCTGAGGCTTGTATGACTACCATGCGACGCCATGACCGGGGACGCCTGCATTGATCGGAGCTATTGCGTCAAGCTGCCTCGCAGCAGGCCGTTATTGCAGCGCCGTGCATCTGACATCTTCTCCCGTGTGGCCCATCCTACGTGCAGTCCCGCTTCGCGGGGACCAGCATACGATTTCTGCCTGCTGAAAGCTTGACAGTCTCCGCCATGCTATTATGGTCCTTGGTTCTTGTCGCGCCGACCTTCCTTCTACGCACATCCTTCGTGACTACATGGTTATGAAGACGCCTAGGGGTTGTTAAAGGCAAGGTAAGGCAAGGAAGAGCGTACTTCGCAGCCGGAACTAGCACCGGTGTCTCGACCTCGCGTCGCGCACGAGCCACTGACAGCCTGTGGCCCGGGCCTCATGTAAGAAGCAGCGTATCTTGGTTCCATCTGGCGCCGGAGGCTATTGTACCGACATGCTGCCCTCGACCCTCCCAGACAAGCCTCATCTGCGCTGTCCTCGCCCTTGCTTTCTTGTCCTCTCCTTGCCTCTGCCTTTCCCTCACTCCCGATTCTTTTCCATATCCTTCGTTCGGCGAGGAAAATGCCCGAGCGCGATAGCTTGAAGCGCAGCCGTTTCAAGAACCCTTTCCGACGACCAGGTAAGGGACTTGAATCTACGTACAGATGTCGGGATTAAAGAATCTGATGTCGACTTCAGCTTTGGCGGGACAAGTTACCTCCCATACACCTCCGCCCCGCTCTGGCTTAGTGTCGCGTCGTTCGATGACTCCTACCCCCGTTCACGCATCTGCTCCCAATACTTCAAGCTCCCCCCAGCCGTCTGCTGATACGGAAGCCCAGTCCAGTCCTGTTGCAACTGGGCTAGCTGCCTTCAAAACCACACTGTCACTCGTTGAGAAGGTTTCGGACGTGTTCCCCCCTCTGAAAGCAGCAGTGGGAGGCCTCCTGGGTGTCTTCGAATTGGTTGAGGTACGTCAGTGCGTGTAATGAACGACGCCATCAGCTCAGCTTCTCTGGGCAGCAAGCGGGCGACGTGCAGGCAGACTTCAATACGATTGCAAGCAGGATCGAGGAACTGGTCGAGATGCTTGGCAAATATCAGTCTCAATCTTCGAACGGTCTGGATGAGATGAAGAAACACGCAGATGAACTCACCCAGTACGTTATTAAACACCTACGTGTGCACCGTGATACGATGATTGGTATCTACAGCAAGTTAAACCGGCTGCAGGAGACCATGGAGGGGAAGCGCAAGCGCAATGCTTTCCTCCGCATGGTATTTGCATCAGATGACAGTAAAGAAGTTACGCGTTGTCTTGGCGATGTAGACCACGCAGTGACTGCGTTTCATGTAAGTTCACCCCCACTGAAAACACTGTTCTTCGTATCTCACCATGCGCCTAGACGAGAATTAGTGTGAATATCGACGCGAAAATCGATAGGATGGATCGCTCAATCAATAGTATACACCGCTCTGGTCAGTTATTTCACAGGGCCCCATTTCCATTTCAGATGAGCCGACTTCATTGACCTTGCCTTGCAGTCCAACTAGCCAAGCTCTCCCCGGTCACAGTGGCATGTTACGAGGCGATGGAGATCGACGGTTGCATCGAAGGGACCCGTACCAAACTTCTTGACGATATCTGCGCATGGGCTCTTGCAACAAAAGATGCATCACCCGTCTTTTTTCTCAGCGGAGTAGCAGGCGCTGGGAAGAGTACAGTTGCAATGACGTTATGCGAACGGCTGAAGAAGATGGGGATCCTAGGAGGCAGCTTCTTCTGCTCTCGTAAACAGGCGAAGCAGCGAGACGTGAAATCAATTTCCCCCACACTTGCATACCTCCTAGCACAACATTCCCCCGACTTTCAGGTACGACTCTGTGATGTTCTGGAGAAGAACCCAGACGTCGCAACCTATGTTCCCGAAAAGCAGTTCCGCACCGTGATCGGCCAGCATGCTGGCACTGTCTTTGCTGGGGCAGTATTGGCCCCCGTCTTCGTCATTGATGCTGTCGACGAGTGCGATGGTGTCGATGCTACGTATGACTTCCTCAAAATCATACTACGTGAAGCACCACACCAGCATCTCAAATTCTTTGTGACCAGTCGACCGGAACCACGCATCAGGGACACATTCGCGCACCCCGGCTCACGGACTTTACGGCTGCACGACATTGAATCTGATATTGTCGACGCAGACATTCACCGATACTTGACTGCAAGACTCTCCGGTCTCGGAGACAATTGGCCATCCTCCAAGGATATCGAGACTCTCGTGATTCGTGCGCAGCGTCTGTTCATCTACGCCGCCACCGCATGCAGATACATCACATTCTTTAAAGGAGATCAGCAAGGACGGCTCCGGTCGCTGGTTGATCCATTTGCAGCTACTCACACTGGTGTTGACGGAATCTATGGCCATATCCTCGATCAGGCAATGGACGAGTTGAATGATCAGGAAATCAACATGACACGGCAATGTTTGCACACTTTGGTTTGCATGCGCAACCCTCTCCCCGTCCACGAGTTCGCGGCCTTGTTGGATCTCTCTCCTGGACAGGTCCGCACTGCATTCATTGCCTTGCACTCCGTAGTGGATGTGCCCGATGCCGACGGCGGTGTTCTCGCGACCTATCACGCATCTTTCCCTGATTACCTTACTACGAAGGAACGGTCCGGCGACAAGCCGTGGGCGATGGACGCCGAGGCTATGCATAGCAGGCTTTTCACTCGCTGTCTCAAGATCATGCACACCGACCTGCGTTTCAATGTATCTGGCTGCAGCACATCTTACACCACCAATACGGACCAGCCGTCGCTTAGCGAACTCTCCCCTTATCTTAGCTATGCATGCCGATTTCTCGTCGACCACCTGACGATGTCGTCCTGCTCGGTGGAGTTTGCAGTCGAGCGGGTGACCTACTTTCTTCGGGAGTGGTTTCTGTATTGGCTGGAAGTGTTGAGTGCGAGTAGCCATGCGGGCACTGTGTCCTCGCTAGTGATGAGGCTGGTCGTCTGGTTCCGTGCACAGGTAGGCTAGCTCAAGAACATCTCGCGTTGATACATGCTGAGTACATCCATAGGTCTCAGCCAATATGACAGAATCCGTCGCCACCTGTCTGCGGCTTCTACTTGATGCGAATCAATTTGTGGTTCGCTTCCGGACCCCAATTCTCGAGAGTGCACCACATATATACCTCTCGGCACTCGCCTTCGCACCACCCGACTCCGAGATCGCCAGGGCGTGGCAAGACCGACTCGAGCGGCGACTTGTCGTGCACACAAAGCAGCAGCTGGAGGTCTTACCACTGCTGAGGCTTCGAGGTCATGAATCCTGGATCCGTCGAGTAGCTTTCTCTGCTGACGGCAGGCAGATTGTGTCAGCTTCCTTGGACGGGATCATTCGCTTCTGGGACTCGGGGACAGGCGATGCCATCGGCCAGCCGGTGCAGGGGCCCATTCATGAAGTTGTCTCTGTGGCATTCTCGCCGGACGGTACTCGCGTCGTGTCTGCTTCTTCTGAGAGAGGCAACTATTCTCTTCTCATTTGGGATGCCGAAACAGGGAACACAGTCGGACGTCCGCTCGAGGGGCATACAGGTGACGTGAACTCAGTCGCATTTTCGCCGAATGGTGAGCTCATCGCGTCCGCCTCGTATGATGAGACGATTCAAGTCTGGGATGTGAGTTCCGGGTTGGGTGCCCCTGCCAGTCGGCCGCCAATGAAACACAGAGATCCGGTCTTCTCAGTCGCTTTCTCGTCGGATGGGGCACGTATTGCATCTGGTTCAGGTGATGGCACAGTCTGGTTGTGGAATGCAGAGACTTGCAATGCAATTTGGAAGCAATCTGTAGGCCACAGATATGGGGTCAGGTCGGTTGCATTCTCAGCGGACGGGAAACACATCGTCTCTGCTTCGGACGACATGACCATTTGTGTGTGGAATGCAGAAACCGGTGATATGATTGGACAGGAACTCCGGGGACACACCCACTATGTGTGGTCAGCTGTGTTCTCACCAAATGGCAAGCTCATCGCATCGTCCTCGGATGACACAACCGTCCGTGTATGGAATGTCGAGACTGGATGTGGAGTCCACGTACTCAAGGATACAAAGGGGGCGTACTCCACCACGTTCTCGCCGAACGGGAGTCTCATTGCATCCGCCTCGCGTGACGGGACGATCTGCATCTGGGATGCACAGATGGGTGCCGAGGTCACACAGCCTCTCGCAAGGCACACAGACTCGGTGCAGTCAGTCGCTTTTTCGCCGGACGGCAGCCGCATCGCATCTGGCTCGGGGGACAGCACTGTTCGCCTATGGGACTCGGAGACAGGCGCTGCTGTTGGACTGCCGTTCGAGGGACACGAAGGCGCGGTGCGCTCGGTCGCGTTCTCACCTGATGGCCTGACGATCGCTTCCGCCTCGCGTGACAAGACCATTCGCCTCTGGAATGCGGCGACGGGCGCACCTGTCGGCCAGCCACTCACGGGACACTCGAGCGTTGTCCTGTCGATCGCCTTCTCACCCGACGGAAGGCGCATCGCGTCCGGATCGTACGACTACACCGTTCGCGTGTGGGATGCGCAGACGGGAGCTGCGATCGGAGAGCCGTTCACGGGACATGACGCGTGGGTGATGTCGGTCGCCTATTCGCCAGATGGCGGGCTGATCGTGTCCGGCTCATGGGACAACACCGTCCGCGTCTGGGATGCGAACACGGACGCCTCTGTTGGACAGCCGTTCGAGGGACACACCAGTTGGGTGATGTCAGTGGCGTTCGCACCCGATGGCAGCAAGATCGCGTCTGGCTCATACGACGAGACTGTTCGCATCTGGGATCTACAGACAGGCACTGCCGTCGGACAGCCACTCACGGGACACACACAGTCCGTGCAGTCAGTCGCCTTCTCGCCCGATGGGAGGCTCGTCGTGTCCGCGTCAAGCGACAAGACGATTCGCATGTGGGACGTCGAGACGTGCACTGCGGTCGGATGGCTATTTAACGGAGACGCAGACATGGTGCTGTCAGTCACCTTTTCGTTGAATGGCATGCGCATTGCCTCTGGCTCGTGGGACGGGATTGTCCGTGTCTGGGATGCAAGTTTCCGAATGGACCCAATTCCTCGCACCATTGACGAGACACAGCATGATGGTATGTCAAACTAATTCTTTCGCATATGTCCATCCACATGATGTTTTCTCATGTGAAATCTAGCACCATCATCCCTGTCTGATTCAACCAGCAGCCTCCACGACAGAGCTCGCACTGTGGCATTTTCTCCAAATCCGGAGCATGCCTGCAGCTTAGGCACTCTCGGTGATTTCTTGCAGCCTGAGGACACATTCCATTGGGACAACAATGGATGGATACTAGGTTCCCGAGGGGAGCTTTTCCTCTGGATCCCCCCGGAATACCGCTCCAGCTTGTGGTGGCCTCGGACGACTGCGATCATGGGTGCACACCCTGTTCAACTCGACCTCAGCCGATTCACACATGGCATGGTGTGGACAGACTGTTGGCACTCAGATGGCCGTTGTGGTACATTACGCAGTTGGTCTGTATAATCGAGAGTTGATATCACTTACAATCGCATAGGTGCAGCTCGATGAACGGGCAGTTCGTGCACGTATTCTTACCAGCAATCTTCTCGGAGTGTGACGGACAACACGCATTGTCGTATGTATAGCCTCCGTTGACGCAGTCAACATCGCGCGAGAAGTGGATTCGGTGCTCGCCGTTGGGTACATGGAAGGAAACCCGTGTCAGGGAATTTTGTATCAGTCTGTAGCATATGATATACCTGGTCTTTATTGCAGATCATCGTCGTTGGCAGTATTGGGCATACAAACTGTTAATGGCATGAAAAACAGCACAGACTGATCCATACCGGTATCGACTCTCCAGTGCTAGCCGCCGACGCCTAACGCCCCGCCTATGACCAGTACACCGTGACTCAACGCCCGAATGTATAGCCTACTCTCCTAGTCGCAGGAAGATCGGTCCGCTGCCAACGGTCTGCTGTTAGCTGATAGCCAGCTACTGGACGAGAGTTAAATGTGTGCTTACAAACATTGCTGCACTAGGAGACAGGGGATGTAAAAATCAGACTGAGCCTGATGCAGGAGCAGAAGGCTTGTATTTGTTGAACTTCGACTATTTTGGGTGTTACATGACGGGATAGGACTTATCCTTACCTGTTATGGACTTGTGTTCTAC
>KV429077.1:1634-15665 GCA_001632345.1 Daedalea quercina L-15889 | reverse complement strand
TACGATCATGTGATGGCTCTCTCATGTGTATATATATCGGGCTGGATGCCCCTGTAATGTAACGATCTCTCCTCTCATTCTACGCCTCCTGAGTCTTCCCTCTCAGCAGTCTAAGAGATCAGTTGTAAGTCCTCTATTCTATTGGAGTGTTTGTTTGCTCCTTTGCAGTTTTGCCTTCAGCTGCGCCACACCACTCCTTGTTCAACAGTATTAGTCACGGGCAAAGACACGGCAGAGACAGATAACGATGTACTGGCAATATCCAAGCCTGATCCTGGAGATATCTGGAAGACTGCACCAAGCAAGTTGCCAACACATTGCCACACGAACATGGCTATACATTGACCTTCATGCAGATATCGGATTCGTCGACTGCAAGCTGTGTTGTTGAACAAGGAGTGGTGTGGCGCAGCTGAAGGCAAAACTGCAAAGGAGCAAACAGATACTCCAATAGAATACAGGACTTACAACAGATCTCTTAAGGCTGCTGAGAGGGAAGGCTCAGGAGGCGTAGAATGAGAGGAGAGATTGTTACATTACAGGAGCATCCAGCCCGGTATATATACACATGAGAGAGCCATCACATGATCGTACAGTAAGCGTAGCAGCATGACATCGTAATGGTGCAATGAGCAATGATGCGATAATTGCACCATGGATGGAATGTACTGGAAAGGACTGGACAGGACCGGAAGGGAATCTGGACAGTCCTAGAACATGATGTCATAATGATGTCATGGAAAGGAATGTGCTGGAACATGCTGGAAAGTGCTGGAAAGCAGTGGAATGTTCCATAAAGATCTAGAATTAATCATGTGCTACAGGTCTGGATCAAGTCTGTAAAGAATGTATGTAATATGTAGCAATGTAGAACACAAGTCCATAACAGGTAAGGATAAGTCCTATCCCGTCATGTAACACCCAAAATAGTCGAAGTTCAACATGTGTTGCCTATCAGTTAGCATCATTCAAATCTTAGACTGGAGGCTGTTATGAATTCGTGTGCCGGCGCTGAAGACCTCGTGCAGTATGGTAGGATGCAAAACCACAGGTTGCGAAGTGATCGGGAGAAGTACCTCACAAGGCAGTCTATGGAAGGAAATGCTCACCATCAAGTACGAGACTCTCCGGCATCGTCAGCTATGCAATCCACAGGAGAGGCGTGCAACACAATGAACTTGCAGCTCACACGCTCGGGTACATGGTCTTGTCGTGGTGTGCCAATGCAAGGAATATGTCCCTACAAATGACCTTTTGGAGTCACGATTGCATAGTCATGCCTATCGATGAAGTCATCATGATTCAGCATTTGGATGCTGGCACATGGTGAATGTCAAGGCTGTTGATCGTATTGTCAGTTGTGAGGAAAAGGCAAAGCACAAAAGCCGAGGCTGATGGCATACCACAAATGGACAAGCTGAGCTCTGCACAAAATGTACTGCCATTGTTGCATTGTCGGTGGCATCCCATCTCTTGACTCGGGTGAGTAATACATCACACATAATGTTGACTGGCCGGTTGCGACGCATGGGCAGCGCGATTGTGATGTTTAATGATAATGGTAAGTCATATGCAATGAAGCGGGGGTGTTCAAACGAGAGATAAGAGCACTAAATGGTGCACTATGCCTCCAGGAGAGCACTGAATGCAAGCCCAGGAGGCAGTGGGCATACGTTCCGCGGTCCTATCCATGACACAGTGAATGCAGACATTCGGCAAAGCGAGTGTCATTTACGAGACACAGTTACTTACGGGTGCTGTCGGCAGCCTATGTACTGGCTTGTGACGCAGGTGATTAGTGCAGCCATCTGGATATGCGATGGTGCGGGTCTCCTGCCAATACTCCAGTGTTCAATTGCTCGGTGTCCAGTAATACTCCTGCGGACTGCAGACAAATGTGTATTCAGTGAGAATAAGTACTCGCAGAATGCATAACACATGTATGTTGAGCAGAGAGACTTACAGCGGTCAGCACAAAGAACATGGCTGTCGGGCACAGATCTCGGTACTTGATCGAGGCGGCAGCCTCGTCATGTGCATCCAAGATTGGGTGGAAAACACCGGAGTGCGTTGTTCTCCATCGACATCGGTGTTGTCGTCCACATGCACCCAGACGCAAGTGTCACGCAGGTCGTGGCAGTCCTAGTAGCGAGCGCCGAAGACTTAACCCTACTTTGTGGTCAACCCGGTCATGCGAAGGCCAACGGAGAGATGGAGAAATGTCTGTAGGATGCCCAGTTGCAACAAGCAGATACACACACGCACCTCAGGAACGAGACAATAAGTGCTGTGAATTGATAGGACAGCTGATGCACATACCGTGTCTACGACATGGTGTATCAAGCTATGGCATGAGAAATAATACTAAGAGGGGGGCAAGTGAGAACAAAGTCCCGGTACTAAGATACACTTCGCTCTGGGCTCTCCCTGTATGGGTTCGTGCGCAGAGTAAGCCAAATACTCTTCGCTGTCTCTCCTCTTTTAACCCATGTTCAGATAACACGTCCGTGTTGAACGCGCCATAGATATATCTCGTTCTTGTAACCTACTTCGTCCAGCCGAACTTCACGAGGCCAGTTCATGCATGACACTAGCTTGAGATGAACACCATCATTTGATCAATGAAATATACACGCGTGGAGGCCCCATGCGCGTTGCATCCCTGTGACGCGTCTTTTCCACCGGTGAGTGCTGCATGCTCTTCCAGCTAAGAGGGTGAAGATCCTCACCGATGAGTCGCAACATTATCAACGTACAGGCTTTTGTGGGCTTGAGGCGAGCGCACACTGTAGTTCACACCTACATCGCAGTATTTGAACGGACCTGAATCTTTATGATGCCGCGAGTAGGCCGTTTGCTGCACGTCAACGAGACGGCATAGACAAAGAGTGGGAATTGCCATGCAGTACGCTGAGAGACAGTAGGTGCTCTGCAAAGATGAGGCTTGGTATGAGAGCTGCGCCACACACGGAGCGGTGACGCTCGCCCACTTATGATGGCGGTATGGCTGGTTCTCCTCTACATCCACGTATACGTAGCTGCGCGTGACGAAGGACGCATACTGGAGGATGAGCGCGTCGACGCCTTTTGGAGGGTTTCATTGTAGGAAGTCAGGATGGCGCGTTCGGTAGCCGAGGTCTGTCCACAATGAGCACTTCCGCGATCCTCAAAGCGCGTCCGGCCCTAGCCCATAGCATATTGATGCTTCACCACATCGCGGCCGGGCGCAATCCGCTGGGTCTCACTTGACAAGTCTCAACGCATGCGAAGGAGATCGGATGTCCCGCATCAGGTACAACTTCTTGGGAGACAGCAATGTACTGGTTGAATTGTACGAGCACACGAACACGCTGACGTTCGCATCACGGGCGCACGTCATCAGCGTCGAGCCAGGAAGGGTCCTAGAGTGCGATCCGGGCACCGAATCCGTAGCGCGCATTGCCCGCCCAGTTGGCGAACTCGTACTGATGGGCTTGTACGTTGCGATCATACGCTGGTACACTGGTTCGAGCGTACTTTGCAGATCCCTGTGAGGCTGTGTATGTGCGACGGCAGGCAGAACAGTGCCCCTCCCGGACGACATGGACTGCACAACAGTAGAATGAAAAGTGCCTCGTCCTGAGCGGGAATACTCGGATGGGTAATGGTTGGACGTTCATCAAGCCTTCACAGAGACGTTGCTGTTGAATGTTCGCCTTTTCGTGCTAATGAAGGTCAGTACTATGTTGATGAACGCATCGTTAGAGGCGGCGCACCCATGAAGAAAGGTTGCGGGGAGAGCGGCGCATAGCTGGACTATCGCAGCTCCGGCGAGTTGACACCGGGTGAACAGGTGGCACCCAGAGTTCGTTGCCCTACATCAGGCCAGGGAAAGAGTCAGAACGCATCGATCATGACACTGCACGCACCGGCATACAGGAAGCCAGGATGGAGTCCACGACGAGCGGTATCACGCGTGCTGTCGGTCGCATTATTCGTCGATAGAGCGATTGTTTTAGTCAGCGGAAGTGGCAAAGACAATAATGGCAAGAGCCACTGCAGGCAAGCGTAGGCAAGGATGGCGGCCGTGTTGACCTCGGGCGAAGAGAGCGAAGCTCTGCGGACGAATGAGGGCCATCGTGGTTGGAGGCACCATAGCTGCGCACACTTCAAACATCTCGTTGTGGATGGTGGCTGTGGGTCCGTCATCAGGCCTCAGAAAACGCACTAGGCAGGAATCGTGAGCGGTCGGAAGGCGTGCGGCCGTGAGTGGGCGAGCAAAGCTCGGGAAGTATGCACACATGCCGACGGTCGGAGTTCGTGTAAGATCAACCAGTCGAACGCGATGTCGGGCTACACAGCTGGCGAGGAGGCTGCTGGGCGTAGGCAAGGGGCTGCATCCCGAGTAGGGTGAAGGAGAGTCCCTACGGGGATGTGAAGCTTGATCGACGTTTGTCTGGACGGATGCCCACTCGACCTCGCGCAGCCGGTCTCGCTGCTCGACCAGGCCGAGTCGGAAGCCTGCTGGGCGAGGTTGAGTGGGAAGAGTGATGAGGCACTGCGAGGCGCCGCAGGCCAGTCTGTCTTGTCATAGTACATGCGGGTAGCCTTGATCGATAGGCAGAGTGGTCGTCTGAAGGTGCTGCAACAGGGAAAGTGACGAGGTGACGGTGACGTCTTGCCGTTGGGCGCTCGGCGTGCTCGATCGACTCGGACTGACTGTCGTCGGTTCGACTTTGGCGGCATCGTGCATACAGCCCATCCGCATCCGCACTGCACTCTCGTCTATCCTGCAATCCGACCCGTCTCTTACTCGCATTGGCTCACAGGCTGACCACCGTCATGACAGGTATCCTTGTGCTGGTCTGATGCCCTCACCTGCAGCTGCCTCAACTGCGTCCTTGCTTCACCCTCCTCCCTTTTCCTGACCCTTGCACGCCATCCGTGCTTCCATGAAGTTCCATCTGCAGCAGCCGTCGTTTTTACGCAGCAGGTCTTTCCTATCTCATCACTGAAACCCGTTGTCGCGGCCTTGTCTTGCCGCATTTTCTCTGGGAACCCTCGGCGGAGAACCTGTATCCAGCAAGTCCTGAGCATATGCCTGCTATGTGAAGAACCCCGTATTTCTTGTTCACGCTCTACGCCCGCGCGGGTACTTTCTTCAATGCCAGTTTTGATGAAGAGGGACGCGTAGAGGTTCATTTCAGAGAGTCGACCTTCTCGCTCATGCCAACCAGAGGACGAAGCTGGGCAGGACAATGCACGATATCCTTCAGAGAAAACGGTGAGTCTGCAACGCGCTTCTTTGCTGATTACCATTGCCCTCATCGCAGTAAGGTCTTGTAATCGTCGGTAGATCCTAAGTAACCCGGTCCCTTGCCGCGTTTCGCAATGTTGTCCAGGACTGCCTCGCACTTCTGCGCTCATATCCCCTGCACTTGCTTACAGCTGTGAGCTCTGCAGCTCCTGCGAACTCGGGCGCGCTTCGTGCTCCTAAGCTTGGTCATCCTCAACCTCCATCCTGCAAGCGGTCATCCTGCATCGGCCACGAACTCATGAAGCACTGCGGGGCTGGGGAAGGTCGCTCATAGGACTGTAGTACTTATACCCGTGGTTTCAGGTGAGCATGCGTATGTGCTCTGGGCTCTTCGATGTCGTATAACAAAACGCCCTAAGACTCGGTTGGCGGGCGCAGACGGGCGTCGATACACATCGTTCGCATCATGTCCGTCGACGTGACCCGGTCGCAAAATCTCTCTACGTATGGGGTATCTCCGACCCTTACCAGGTGAGTAGGCGTAATCCTTTCCACATACATGCGTGTGCGGGGAGACGCCTGATATTCTGGTGTAGATTAGCCTAGCATTTGTTTTGGTATGGCATCCAGGATTCCACCGCGACCCTCTACCGCTTGCCTGTAGGACTGAACGAGTTAATCATATTGTGAGTATCGGGCACGTCGGTTATCTCTACGGCGATACTGATATCATCCACGAAGTTGTTGCGCCTTGCTCTCGCATCAACCTTGCCACGTCCGGTATGCTATTCGACTCGAGGACAGCGGGCACATTCGCCTCGATCGTCAAGTGGGTCTCGTGCCTGTTCGAGGGAACGTTGCGCAAAACAGAACTCAACAGGAAACCAGGACGCAGAAGCCTCGCGCGCGCTTTCGCTAGCAAATGTGAAGGCGCGTAGTGCGATTCCGATGCGTGTCTTAGGAGTGCCTGTCAATGTCTGTCCCTACAAGACTTCATTGAGGCGAGCTCGGCGATCCGCTCCCGGTTGAGTCTCCGCACCATGCTCATCGTGTACCGCTGTTGGCCATGACTGAAAGCGAAATACAAACGCCTGACATGCTGCGCTACATATAACGATGATACGCAGTCCCCGGAGGATCACAATACAGCGAACGAACTCGCGTCGTGCCGAGTCCGCGGCGCTACTCGTGGTGAAGACCGTTTAGGCCGGTATGCAGCCATTCCATTGTAACTACGGACTCGCGACTGAAAGGCTACGTGGTTTGTTCTGATTCAGATACTCCGCCACAGATGTCATATTAACGTGAAGATCTTTGTGAGTCGCGCCGTTGGAGACAGCGGGCGGAGTGAGCTGAGGTTCGACACGGGAAGACCCCCGGTGGAAAATGCAGTTGTTCTCCGTGTTGCTGCGGTTCCATGCTGAGCCCCGAGGTAATGTAGTGTCATGTAGCGTGGCGGGTTCAAAGCGAGTGACCAAAGTTGCTCTGCCAGGTCAACTGTTGCGATACAAGATGCTATAGGCTTCTCGCGATCGCCTAAAGACTCAGAGGACTCGAAGGCAACAGTGAGGTGGCCTGCGTTCAAGCTCGTGCCTCGACTTCTAGTGGCTCGACTTCGAGTGGCTCGACTATGAGTTGATTGATGGACGGTTTGGATACGATAGCGCTGCGAAGGTTATGGTGATTGAATGTTTTAACGACGGATGCGGAAGGATGACCTTAAGCTTGGATTTTCATGCTAAATGCTCTGAAGGCTCAAGGTCAGTGAGTCAATTTGCGTAAAGCTTGTGAAGCTGTTATAACGCCCGAACGCACGCAGACCTGGGACCTAGGTGTCTGTTTGGTAGCGGCAGTGCGCTCAAGTATGGCCAGTAGGCATTCCTTGCTCTATATTTGCAATTTGCGTCTTTCTTCAGTGTGGCCAGTACCGCGTGCATGGCATCCTCAACATCAATACACCCAACATCGGAACACTGATCATTGAATTATGAGGCTTATCTGCTGCTAGGTTCTTGCCGCTCAGGTTGCAACAACGTCGAGTCTCCATCTCGCGTATTTCCCTTTGCCTGCCGCTAAGATGCCTTACAAGATACTTTGACAGGGCGGGCCACAGACCAACATACTCACAACCGACAGCGCATCAGTAGAGCTGCATTTGCGTTGAGCGCGAGGCGTTGACAGCCAGGGCGCTCATCTTGGTCCTCCTTGTACAAGGGTCGAGCCTCGTGTCTTGTACTCTGCAGAAGTGTGGACTTAGGTTTGATCGCTTCCTGAAGGCTGTATCACCCACATACAACGTTCCTGGGGTTCCCATCCCACTCTTGTCGCCGCCGTCGCCCTCTTGCGTTCCCCTCGCTTTCCCTCTCAGTCGTTATGGCTGAGGGACATGATCGTCGAAAGCAGAAGCACCTCGGGCTGTTCGAAGGATTGATCTCTCGACGACGCCCCTCTCCTTCCGCACAAGCATCCCGATCAGTGAGCCCGACGGCGACTCTGACCCCAGGAGCAGTCACTCCGCCGGCGTCGCTGCGGCACCTTCACACAGTTTCTGGGCACCCAGTCACTCAGGCTTCTGCCTCTGCGCACGATTTGTCTTCCGATCCGTCGAGCTCTGAAGACCATGCTCGTACCGGCACTGTGCTGGACAATGAGCCCACCGAAGCCTATTCAGGCCCTGTTTCAACAGGATTAGCCATCCTCAAGTCTGCGCTGCAGCTTACGGAGAAGGTTTCGGATGTGTGTCCACATCTGAAAGTAGCCGTGGGTGGTTTGCTGGGCGTCGTCGAGTTGATCGAGGTATGTTGGTACACAGCTTGGACCATGGATGATGTTGATTTCCTGCGCGCAGCAAGTGCGCGACGTGCAAGAGGACTTCAAGGATATTGCAGTTAAAGTCAAGGCGATGGTCGAGGTGCTTGAGAAGTATCAGTATCTGCTCGAGAAGAATCAGAACAAGGTCAATGAGTGGGCAGAGGCAATCTTGCAGTACGTGACTGAACGCATGCATGCGGTTTGCTACGCGACTAAGCGGGTGCCTGCAGTGATATCAAGCATCTCGAAAGTGCCCTAGACAAGAAGGTCAAGCGAAATATCGTCGCTCGAGTTCTCCTTTCATCGGCCGATAGTAAAGCAGTGATACATTGTGTCCGCGCTGTGGGGGACAGCGTGGATATCTTCCTCGTACGGCCATCTCACTCGGGCGCCTTGATATTGATACTCACGACGTACGCAGGCGCATATCAATGTGGACCAGCTCGAAAAATTGGATAAGCTTCTCAACTCAGGTCAGTTGCCCACATAGCTCTTCTATGCTGACTTTGTCCGATTGATCATCCCTGTAGATTTCAAGGCGAAGCTCTCGCCAGTAGAGTCAGCGCGCCACGACGCGATGGAAATCCCTTCGTGTTCAGAAGGTACCCGTACTCAACTCATCGAAGACGTCTGTGCGTGGGCGGAGTCCAAGAGTTCGCCACCTGTTTTCTTCTTGAGCGGAGTGGCAGGGTCGGGCAAGAGCACTGTCGCGAAGACCGTGTGCTCCAGGTTGGAAAGCAAGGGCCTGCTCGGGAGTAGCTTCTTTTGCTCTCGCCGAATGACGCCTGAGCAACGGAATGTGCGGTCGATCATCCCTACACTCGTTTACCACCTTTCGCTGCGCGCCCCGAGCTTCGCGGCCGAGGTCCGCAAGGCTTTGGAGACAAACCCCGGTTCCGAAACCGCTGTCCTCGAGCAACAGTTCCGTGTTCTGATTGGTGCACCCGCCAAGGCTGCGTTCACGGGAGACACGGCACTTGTCATGGTCATTGATGCTCTCGACGAATGCGACGATATCGAAGCTACATTCAACTTCCTCAGCATTGTCCTACGCGAGATCCCACGGCTGAATCTCAAAGTTCTTGCGACAAGCCGGCCAGAGCCCCGCATAAGGGACAAGTTTGGGGAGCCTGGGTCTCAATTGCTACGGCTGCAGGACATTGACTCCGATATTGTTGAAGCCGACATTCGCGAGTACCTGACGAAAGAACTTTCACGCTTTCAGGACAACTGGCCGTCTCCACGAGATATCGAGGCTCTTGTCTCTCGTTCGCAGCGTCTATTCATCTACGCGGCCACTGCGTGCAGATACGTCATGTATGACATTGACAAGGAGATTCGGATGGGACGACTTCGGGAACTGCTTGGGCACCCACAAGGAACCTCCCTCACTGATGATATGCATGAGACGTATGGCCTCATCCTCGCTCGGGCACAGACCAATCTAAGCAGCGAGAACGTCCTCGTCCTTCGCCGGTGTTTGGCCGCTGTCGTCTCTCTGTGTGTCCCTCTCTCAGTCCAGGACTTTGCGGACTTCCTGCGTATTTCCCCCTGGGAAGTCCGTAATGCGCTCATTAACTTGCACTCCGTGGTCAACATCCCCGATTCGGGATCGGGATCGAACGACGGCCTTCTCACGACCTATCATGCTTCCTTTACCGATTATCTCAGTACCAGTACGAACGCCCAGGGTCTCAAGGCGGCGGAGCTCCGTGCCATGCACAGGGATCTCTTTCTCGAGTGTTTCGAGGTGATGAAGACGTCCCTTCACTTCAACATGTTTGGCCCCGGCAGCACATCTTACGTTAGTAATACGGAGCAGCCATCGCGGCTGAATGCACATGCTCGCCTCGTCTACTCATGCCGGTTTTTCATCGACCACCTGACAAAGTCGTCCTCCTCGGTGGAGTCCGCAGTTGAGTGGGTGATGACCTATTTTCTTCGGGAGTGGTTTCTGTATTGGCTGGAAGTGCTGAGTGCGAGTAGCCACGCGGGTACTGCATCCTCACTAATTATGAAGCTAGTCGTTTGGTTCCGTGAGCAAGTAGGTTCTTTCAGAGTATCTCGTATCGATGCACGCTGAGTACAGCTATAGGCCTCAAGCGATATGACAGAATCCGTTGCCGCCTGTCTGCGGCTTCTCCTTGACGCAAATCAATTCTTGGTTCGTTTCCGGACCCCAATTCTCGAGAGTGCTCCACATATCTACCTCTCGGCCCTCGCCTTCGCACCACCCGACTCCGAGATCGCCCGGGCATGGCAAGACCGACTCGAGCGGCGACTTGTCGTGCACACAAAGCAGCAGCTCGAGGCCATACCGTTGCTGAGGCTTCATGGTCACGAATCCTGGATCCTTCGAGTAGCCTTCTCTGCTGACGGCAGGCGGATTGTGTCAGCTTCCGATGACGGGATCATTCGCTTCTGGGACACGGGGACGGGTGATGCCATCGGCCAGCCGGTGCAGGGCCCCATTCATCATGTCTTCTGTGGCATTCTCGCCAGACAGGACTCACGTCGTGTCCGCTTTTTCTGAGGACGACAACTATTCTCTTCTCATTTGGGATGCCAAAACAGGGCACACAGTTGGACATCCGCTCAAGGAGCATACGTACTATGTGAGCTCAATCGCATTTTCGCCGAATGGTGAGCTCATCGCGTCCGCCTCGTATGATCGGACGATTCGAGTCTGGGATGCGAGGCCCGGGATGGGTGACCCTGCCAGCCGGCCGCCGATGATACACGGAGATCCGGTCTTCTCAGTCGCTTTCTCGTCGGATGGGGCACGTATTGCATCTGGTTCACGTGACGGCACAGTCTGGTTGTGGAATGCAGAGACTTGCAATGCCATTTGGAAGCAATCTGTAGGCCACAGATATGGGGTCATGTCGGTTGCATTCTCAGCGGACGGGAAACACATCGTCTCTGCTTCGAGGGACATGACCATTTGCGTGTGGAATGCAGAAACTGGCGATATGATTGGACAGGAACTGCAGGGACACACCTACTGTGTGTGGTCAGCTGTGTTGTCACCAAATGGCAAGCTCATCGCATCGTCCTCGGACGACACAACTGTCCGTGTCTGGAATGCCGAGACCGGACGTGGACTCCAGGTGCTAAAAGGGCATACAAAAGCGGTGTTCTCCACCACGTTCTCGCCGGAAGGGAGTCTCATCGCATCGGCTTCGTGGGACGGGACGATCTGCATCTGGGATGCACAGATGGGTGCCGAGGTCACACAGCCTCTCGCAAGGCACACGGGCGCAGTGTTGTCAGTTGCTTTTTCGCCGGACGGCAGGCGCGTTGCATCTGGCTCGAAGGACAACACTGTTCGCATCTGGGACTCGGAGACAGGCGCTGCTGTTGGACTGCCATTCGAGGGACACGAAGGCGCGGTGGGCTCGGTCGCGTTCTCACCTGATGGCCTGATGATCGCCTCCGCCTCATATGACGACGCCATTCGCCTCTGGAATGCGGTGACGGGCGCACCTCTCGGGCAGCCACTCACGGGACACTCGCACGGGGTTCGATCGATCGCCTTCTCACCCGACGGAAGGCGCATCGCGTCCGGATCGTACGACTACACCGTTCGCGTGTGGGATGCGCAGACGGGAGCTGCGATCGGAGAGCCGTTCGCGGGACATGATGGCGATGTGACGTCGGTCGCCTATTCGCCAGATGGCGGGCTGATCGTGTCCGGCTCTGATGACTACACCGTCCGCGTCTGGGATGCGAACACGGGCGCCTCTGTTGGACAGCCGTTCGAGGGACACACCGATCCGGTGACGCCAGCGGCGTTCTCGCCCGATGGCCGCAAGATCGCGTCTCGCTCATGGGACAAGACTGTTCGCATCTGGGATCTACAGACAGGCACTGCCGTCGGGCAGCCACTCACGGGACACACACACTCCGTGTCGTCAGTCGCCTTCTCGCCCGATGGGAGGCTCGTCGTGTCCGCGTCAAGCGACAAGACGATTCGCATGTGGGACGTCGAGATGGGCGCTGCGGTCGGGTGGCCTCTCAAGGGACCCATAGCTACGGTGTGGTCAGTCGCCTTCTCACCAGATGGCATGCGCATCGTGTCTGGCTCGGCGGACCACACTGTCCGTGTCTGGGATGCAAGTTTCCGAATGGACCCAATTCCTCGCACCGTTGACGAGACGCAGCATAATGGTATGTCAAACTCATTCTTTCGCATATGTCCATCCATATGATATTTGCTCACGTGGAATCTAGCACCATCATCCCTTTCTGACCCAGCCAGCAGCCCCCACGACAGAGCTCGCACAGTGGCATTTTCTCCAAATCCGGAGCATACCTGCAACTTAGGCACTCTCGGTGATTTCTCACAGCCCGAGGACGCATTCCATATGAATGATGGTGATGGGTGGATACTAGGCTCCCGAGGGGTGCTCTTCCTTTGGATTCCCCCGGAATACCGCTTCGGTTTGTCGTGGCCTCGGACGACTGCGATCATGGGCACACACCCTGTTCAACTCGACCTCAGCCGATTCACACATGGCATGGCATGGTCAGATTGTTGGCACTCGGATGGCCGTCGTGGTACGTTACGCAGTTGGTCTGTATAATCGAGAGTTGATATCACTTACGATCGCATAGGTGCAGCTCGATGAACGGGCAGTTCGTGCGCATATTCTTACCAGCAATCTTCTCGGAGTGTGACGGACGACATGCATTGTCGTATGTATAGCCTCCGTTGACACAGTCAACATCGCGCGAGAAGTGGATTCAGTGCTCGCCATTGGGTACATGAAAGGAAACATGTGTCGGGGAGTTTTGTATCAGTCTGTAGCATATGATATACCCGGTTTTTATTGCAGATCATCGTCGTCGGCAGTAATGGACGTACAAACTGTGAACGGTACGAGAAAAACGGCACAGACTGATTCATACCGGTATCGACTCTCCATTGCCAGCCGCCGACGCCTAACCCCCCGCCTACGACCAGTACACCGTGACACAACGCCCGAATGTATAGCCTACCCTCCTGTTCACAGGAAGATGGGTCCGCTGCCAACGTTCTGCTGTCAGCTAATAGCCAGCTACCGGACGAAAGTTAGCTGGGTGCTTACATACATTGTTGCGCTAGGAGACGGGGGATGTAAATATCAGACTGAGCCTGATGCAGGAGCAGAAAGCTTGTTTTTAGTCATGGACAAAGACATAGGCAACGACGTACCGGCAATATTCAAGCCTGATCCTGGAGATACCTGGAAGACTGCACTGAGCAAGTTGCCACCATTGCCACACGAACATGGCTATACGTGGACCTTCATGCGGATATCGGATTCGTCGACTGCAAGCTGTGTTGCCTATCAGTTAGCATCATTCAAATCTGAGACTGGAGGCTGTTATGAATTCGTGTGCCGGCGCTGAGGACCTCGTGCAGTATGGTAGGACGCAAAATCACTGGTCGCAAAGTGATTGGGAGAAGTACCTCGCAAGGCAGTCTATCGAAGGACATGCTAGCCATTGAGCACGAGGCTCTCTGGCATCGTCAGTTATGCAATCCGCAGGAGAGGCGTGTGACACAATGAACCTGCAGTTCACACGCACGGGTACATGGTCTTGTTGTGGTGTGCCAAGGCAAGGAATATGTCCCTACATACGACCTTTCGGAGTCACGATTGCATGGTCAGGCCTATCAATGAAGTCATCGTGACTCGGCATGTACTATGTTTCAATGCTGGTGCATGGTGAATGCCAAGGCTGTTGATCGTATTGTCAATTCTGAGGAAAAGGCAAAGCACAAAAGCCGAGGCTGATGACATACCACAAATGGACAAGCTGAGCTCGGCACAAAATGTACTGCCGTTGTTGCATTGTCGGTGGCATCCCATCTCTTGACTCAGGTGAGTAATACATCACATGTAATGTTGACTGGCCGGTTGCGACGCATGGGCAGCGCGATTGTGATGTTTAATGATAATGGTAAGTCATATGCAATGAAGCGGGGGTGTTCAAAC